>JAGFPH010011785.1:18405-33033 GCA_018207615.1 Philaenus spumarius | reverse complement strand
CACAATGAGTAAATTCTCTTCAACCACGACTATAAGTGAGCATACTGGAGCAAACACATTTGAACCACGCCTATCCATGAGCACAATGAGTAAATTCTCTTGAATCACGTCTATAAGTGAGCATACTAAGCAAATACACTTGAACTCAGTCTATCCATAAGCACAATGAGTAAATTCTCTTGAACCACGTCTATAAGTGAGCATACTGAGCAAATACACTTGAACCACGCCTATCCATGAGCACAATGAGTAAATTCTCTTGAACCACGTCTATAAGTGAGCATACTGAGCAAATACACTTGAATCACGCCTATCCATGAGCACAGAAATTAATTTCTTTAACGAACAAGTAGAGTCATTAAACATCAATAATAATCTAAGTGATACTAAACAGTCCAACAACAATAAAATTCAATCATGAAAACCTCGCGAGAGATTATTTAAAACATTGCTGATGCAGGTAATGAAGTAACAAACGCTTGACAAGAACCTTACAGAGAACGGTGATGCAGATGTAATGAAACGCCTTGTTGCAACAACTCACCCAGATAGCACTACAGAAGTTGTATTATACCCATACAGTTAAAGAACATTCACTTTGCCACGTTATCACAAAAATAATTAACTTATTCTAAACTTTCCAATTTGGTTGCTATAATAATTCATGTAAATGCATTCAACAAACTTGTTCAGTACAGATCACATCTAGAATTGGGTTGCTAATGTTTTGATTCAAATCAGCTGTTTTATCTGATATAGAGCTGGAAGTGAACTCTAGTATATTGACCATTTTCAACCCCTGAAATCAATATTTTGCAAAATCATATCTTATTTAACTTCTTCATAGTGGTGCGAAGGTACCCTGAAACTTATAAGGCTCTAGCTTCATAGTTTTTTTTGTACGTTGATTATGAATCAGTCAGTCAAAACTTCTTCTTTTATACATACAGGAGTACGTATTTAGAGAAAATTACAAATTATAATTAACTTAAATAATTCTTATACTTCTCATTTGATAAGAATTACAAACAAAGTTTCCAATTCATTTTGATCTATTAATGCCTCAACGGTTACTTTAATTAATGTTTCCAGAATTCTTCTGCAATTTGTTTCACGACAAAGCTATCCCGCTGAGGAAAGGAAACCTGAGGAGTTGATGATGCCTGCAGAAAGTAAGTCTTAAATAATACCCTTTGATAAATTTGATTGGATTTCTAAGAACCCTATTAGTAAAGCTCAGTTCAGTTTAATTCCTTCCAATTGTGTTTGCTGATAAGATGTCTTTGTGAGGAAAAACATTTGTTTTCAATCTCTTGAAAGAATTGTGTTGCATGATGTTTTAGAACCTCTGTTCGTAAATAATTATTACAAAAGTATTATTTGTTGTTGTTCAAATGGAAACCACTTCTCGGTCATCATTACCAGCAAATCAAGAGCGTACAAATAATTTAAGCACAAACACACAAATATAACAAATAAATTACCAGTAAATATTTAACATCAACAATTAAAATATCTTCATCTTAAGGTGCGTGTACACTTGCACAATATACGTATTCGTCATATTTTCAGCTCGCGGAGATCCATCTCCTGTCGGTTTTTCCAACGAACACGATGCATGTTCGCCGTTCATATTTGGACGGGAGCGTGAAGGTTTATCGTTTTCAGCACGAATGTGACTATAGTTTTTCAAGATATTAATTTTCCAGTGATTAAATATGGATTGTCCAGAAGCGAATTTAATGAAATTTTATTAATAGATTCCTACAGAAACCAGCTCATTTTCGTGATCCTCAATATATAATTTTTTATAAAATATTATAGCAGTTTCTCGGCGAGAAATATCCGGGGAGATGGATGTACCTGAAGACCAGTGTAAAACAAAAATAATACCTTTGCTGTCTTCAGACCGACGGGAGAAGAGCAAATTGAAAAGCAGCCTGGGAACAGGAAAAGATAAGTTGTGAATCAAATAAGATATTATGTAAATCTGTTTTAATTGTCATTATTTAACCCTGGAAGTGGCACAACCAACCTTGTTAATTCGCCCGGATTTTTTTGCGTTTTGTAAGCATATTTTTCAAAAATTCGTCAAATATAGTAACTATATCCCAATCCAAAAGTATTCAGTAGCTTTTTTATAGAAAAAGACCCAAAGAATTTATATATGCTAAAAAAATTATTGGTGTAAAAGTTTAATAGTTACAGGAAGTGAAACATTTCTAGTAACGGGGAAATCCAAATTTAGACCTACATAAAACGTAGTAAAAATTTGTTGTATTTTTTTCCAAAATATAAAAAAGTTTTGTAATTTAGTTTTAAATAGGAATGTATAAAAATATTTATCAATTTCAAAAACATTTTTCAGAAAACACCAGTTTTTATGTTCCTACTAAAAGACCGCTAATAAAATTAAGCCTATTTTGAAATATTATTTACAACATGTTTACAACTTCACTGTAAAATGAATACTGTTTAACGAATGTTGGTGGGTTTTCTATGGACCGCCGGAGTCCAATTCCAGTGAACCAAAGGCGAGCGGCGGGCAGTTCGTGGCGCGCAAGTCTACGCCCACATTTTCATTACTGAAAAGTGATTTTGTTACGTAACAATAAATCTATATATATATAATTTGACAACGCAGCTGAACCGCTGACGTGAGTTGAGCAAATTTCCATAATTAAGTTTATAGGCCTATGTTTTAGGGTTTCAACCAAAAATTTGGGAAATAGATCTATTCACGACGGTGCGGAAAATCTGAAAAATGCTTCGCACGCCATTCCGCATATTGGGAATGTTTTCAATACACAACGCATTGCGTGCTTCTCACGCCAACCACCGTATTGGGAGTATCTTCAACACACAAAGCATTGCGTGCTTCGTACGCCAACCCACGTACTGGCAGTATCTTCAATACACAATGCATTGCGTGCTTCGCACGCCAACCCCACGGTAACATCCACCTCATTGCTTTCAACCGGGTACTTTTATGGCATTTCACGTTTTGATCGATTTTGGGGGAACCAAGCTATAAAAAAACAAAATGTGCACAATAGCATCCTACATTTATATTTACACATACAACTTTAAAAAAACATTTATTCTCGTAGGAAAAATCTGAAAAATATTTACTTCCGGTCAAAAAACGTGCTTCTGGTTGCTGGATTTTTTTTTGGCTAACAAACTCGTCCGAGCGACGTAGACACCCAACATGTGTACCAAATTTTAACCAAATCGAACTTAAAATGCGGCCGCTAGAGTGCGAACACATATATACATATATATACAGGGTGACAATTAAATCTTCGGACAATTTAATATTTCGTATATAAGGAAAATTTTAAGGTAGATGTGATTGAGGTACCTACTCTTTGTAAAAATACTAATTTATTAAGATTTAAAAAAAATTATCCTCCATTTTGAATGAAAATTTGTTTTTTTAAATAGGAAGGTGGTCATGTGATACATCATTTCGATGTAGAATTTCAAGAAAACACCAATGGTGAAATTAGCACATCCATATCTTTAACCGTTTAAAAATGATGGCCAAAAAACAACGAAATCGTTTTTTTCCGATTTTACCCCATTTTGCTGTACTATTTTTTTGTTTTAATATTAATTATTAGTCTTTTTAGACTTAGAATTAAATAAGCTTTCAAATGATGTGCCACACAACGATATTTGGATAAACCACTCGAAATCAATTATAACAAAATGAAAATGGCTGTAACTAAACAAATGTTAAATACTCCCAAATAACAATTTTTTTACAAAGAGTAGGTACCTCAATTACATCTACCTTAAAATTTTCTTTATATACGAAATATTAAACCGTCCGAAGACTTAATTGTCACCCTGTATATATGTATGATTTTTATTTAATGTCTCCCCAAAACGTGTTCTGGGGACCATGATCGATGCTCATTTGCTACTCCCGACCTTGGGTCTTACCATAAGGGCCACTGCAATAGCCCATTTTTCCTATGGAAATTCGCTAATAAGCGACTTTGTGACAGATATAGAATCCAACTTAGAGCAAAAACTACTCAAGATATATAAATGCGAAATTTTAAAGGTATATGATTATAGGTTCATAAACGGACGAAGAAAGGATTTTGCTAAGTTTATATTTTTGAAGCGCAAAAACAGTAAAAATTCGTATAAAACAGCTGTTTGGATCAAAAGCTTAGCAACACATGTTTGTTTGCATCCATCACCATAGCAACCAACTTAACAAGTTTATACTCGGTGTATTATTATCCACAACCAACAACACTTGTGTTTTAGGTTAGGTTAACAATTGTTAGGGTTCAAATTTAAAAGGCTCTTTGGTTGGTTAAAATTAAAAATAATACACTATGTGATCCAGTGATGTAATGCACTTATCTTATCTTATCAAACGAGCAATTCTTGCGTATTTGTTTATAAATTTATTTCGGGGATCTCGCTAACGGCTCTAACGATTTTCATGAAAATTTGCATATAGGGGTTTTTTGACGTCTGTAATCGAATGCGCTCGGTCTTAAGTCTGCAAAAATGCGCATAAAATTTAAACTCTGAACTTCTTTTACATACCACCTATGAAGTCACTAAGAATGGGTGAATGGAAAATATACAAGAACTGCTCGTTTAATAAGATAAGATTAAACAAATATAAATCATTAACAATATGTCAGGTGGTATAATGTTCAACTTATTTCTTTATTCAAACACCAAACTTTATTTTTGTGCTGTTATTAACCGTTCTGAAAACCTTTTCACCGGTTTCTGCATTCTTTGCATCTATGTAATGGTAAAATACACGATTTAATGATTATAATTAATTATTAATTGTTATTTCTAAAATACATAAACAATATCAAATATAGCCTATTCGTTGGATAGGTTACATAACCTACATGTACCTATAGGACGTCAGGATTCGAATGCGCTAGGTTTTATATCTGCAAAAATATTATAATAAAATTTTAGAACTAATTACACTTATGTTTTTTTTTTCTTATTTAAATAAACAGTTCATATGTACGTAAGATCGAAAAATATTCATATTTATTCAGTATGCGATTCGTATTTACATACATTTTCCTAAAAATAAAACAATAACAAAAATACTGAGCAATGCTCGGTCGCCCAGGTATTAATATTTATTCACACAACTATTCAAATTAGAAAAACATACAACTCTTGGTACACAACACCTAAGCTATAAAATATACACATCTCATATATCAGACATTAAGTTAGTAAGGCAGACTGGATCAAAACATCGACATCAAAGCTATTTTGTTTACTTTATAAACGCCAAACCCATTGTGATTCTACTAATGGGCTTAAATAGTCTGCTCGCCCAGAAGTAGGGATGAGCATCGATAGTTGGTTAAAACGTCGATGTTCATCATCGATGTTAAAATCGGCAGTAACCATCGATGTGACAATTATATCGACCTAAAAACATCGATGTATTTTACCGGTAAACATCAATGTATATTTCAAAAAAGTCATCGCTTCAGAAAACCTATTAGGCCTAACCTTTTTTTAGTTAAAAGAAGGTCGATTTCCATAGTTCTTTAGTTTTGAGTTATAAAGGTGCGTATACACTCTCGCGCGTTCGCGGTTCGTTGGAAGTGATGATTTCAACGAACCTCCAGCGATCCAAAGAAAACCCGCGATCATTCTGACTTTGATAACCTGCTGCAGAAGATTGGGCCTTACATTTCTAAACAGGACACTTATTTCCGCCCAAGAAAAGTGTGTAAATAAATTATACGTACCTTTTTCTATATGCTATATTGCTGCTAGTAATCATAGGCCTCAAAGTTGGATTTTAATTTAAACAAATGTGAAATAGGCCTGAAGTTAAAAGAGCCTTTTTTGTTATAAATAATGTAATTTTAAGATCGTTGTACAGGTCAGCTATAATACATTAAAATAAAGAATACTTGAAATAATAAAAAAGTAATTTATGATAAATATTTTTATTAAACTAAACAATTTTCAAATTCACAATCTGTTGGCTATTGAAATTGAAATTACTTACTGAATTCAGAGTAGAAATAAAATATCGAATATATACAAAAATTTTTCTTAAAACTAATAGGCAACTGAGGAATGATTTTGATGATAATGAGAAATTAGTTGCAAATTAGTTGGATTCCACAGAAGAAGGTTTTTCCGATAGGCATCAATTAACTTAATTATTTTTTCTTCTGACCACTCCATAACTCACAAAGCAATCAACAATCAGTGCGCACGAGAAACTACAAACCTCTCAAACACACGTCCAAATCTGATCTGCGAACACACAAAGGGTTCGTTGAAAAATCCGACAGGATATGGATCGTGATGCTCCAACACCCATACTAACTTAGAGAACTCTTTGGGCGCGCCGCTCAGCGCACAAGTGTATACGCACCTTAAGACTTACGCCTTACCGAATAACATTACCTCTAGCATATACTTTGTAAATTTCTGAAAAAGAGAGTTAGTTGCTGGATATTTATTTATAAAATTGTTGTCAAAACTTTGCTTAGACCTAATACAATAATTCCTAAGGTGAAAGAAACAACAACATTCAAAGTAACAGAGATAACACGTTCACTGCTACGCAAATTTCGTATTTCCTAAGTTAGAAGCTGATCTTTTATTTTTTATATTTATAGCCTAAATGAGTATAAATTACTTTATTTTTTAACCATTCTACGAAATAATCACTAATATTTTAAAGCGGACGCACATAGCACATAAACACGCAATGCATTGTGTATTGAAAATACTCCCAATACGGGGGTGGCGTGTGAAGCACGCAAATGCACTGTGCGTAGGCCGCTTCTCATAGTGTTCAGTGTCAAGATCACAGTCCGTCCTTAGTAGTGAAAGTGTTAACTAATTGATACAAAACGTAAATATTTCATTTAGTATATATGATTATTGAAAACAATGTTCTGTTCTTAATTAATGTCGAACTCGGTATGTCAATTCATAATTAATTTATCAAAATAAATGCACGAAAAAATACTGCAAATTTAAAACATCGATGTCGGTTGAAATCATTGATGTAGCGAAATTATCGGTTGATTTCCATGGATGTAAAAAACATCGGCCATCGACGCTCAACCCTAACCAGAAATCGTTTTCCGCGGAACCGGTTTCGCCCTTCTGGCCATCAACCTCACACCGGTACTTCCAACGATGTAGTGCCATCTCGTCCAAGTGCTATCTCATCCAACATCCAATTTCCTAGAAAAGAGTGCCATCTCGTTCAGCTCAGTTTCACAGTTGAATAAACACACTAATTAGTGCCATCTCGTCCACGTGAAAACTTGACAAGGTTTGAGGAACGCAACGCAGACAGCCTGTGGTTGTGCGCTCCCGCCTAGCACCATCACCCCTCTCCCACCCCTTTGTTTACATGTGGACACTGCCAATTTAAACGTCATTTGTATGCTTGATCGGGAGGTGTAAACATCTGTAGGAATATGGAGTTTTCGACTACCATAAGAGGCCAACCTAGTCTTTTATATAACGGTTTCCGGTATGCGAAGAAAAATGAAAAGAAGTGCGGAGAAATTGTGTGGCGGTGTGTAAATCGTACGAGTGTGACATTATATAATTAAAATTAAAAAACCTAAAAGGTTCAAACCTATATTATGTAGTCACAGTATGTTTGCTTTTTACTTAATCTGGCCCATAACAGTGTGATTATATTTTGTTATTATCACTTTATATAATTAAAATAAAATAAAAACCTAAACGGTATTATCTATAGTATTTAGTCACAGTATGTTTACTTTTTACTTAACCTGGCCGATAACAGTTTGTTTGTTCTTTAAAAACGTATGTACAACTTTGTAGTTGAGTTGGCTAAACTGTTCGTTTCTAGACAAAAAAGAACAAGACAAATCCGGCAACGCTGGGAGAACGCTGAGAAAAACATGTCGGCTCTTTACAATGTAAATTCCCATAAGGAACATTTGATTTGAAAATGTTTAATATTGTACGTGTTGAAGATGGTTAAACATTGCTTTCCCGGCATCAGTGAAGTGTATAAATACTATTTTTATAAAGAAAAAAGTTAAGATTTGTCTATTTATAGTAGTTTCGATTGACACGTTTAAGTAAACAAATACTGTACCTTGCTGTTTTACGCAAGGTATAGAAGAACCTTAATAAAAAGAACAATTTTTGTAGTCCTGTCAAGTAAACAATAGCATAGGTTTTTGGACGAGGTGGCACTAGTTAGCAGGTAGAGAACTAACCAACCGCCCTACGTTCGTGGAATCTGGACGAAATGGAACTTGGACGAGATAGCACCTGGACGAGATGGCACGACACCCTTCCAATGGCCAAATCTCCAACCCTCGCAAAGTTCCCGTAAGACCGACCTGTCTTACGCTGACCAATGTTCTGGCATCGATCCTCATACACTGGCCCCCTCTGCAGGTCGACCCCCTTCTTAAATACCTTCACCTAGCTTCCGTATTGTCAAACCATGATGCTCTTCCACGTAACTTGCGCTTCGCTCGACACTCTGTGCAACCAAGTTTATCTTTAATTAGTCATACTTCCGTGTCTGTCTTAAATCGATACCTTTTCATCAAAACCATTACATCTAGAAACGAATATAATTAACCCTAATAACAAAGATATTTATCGTATCCAACAACCCTCCTATTCGTAACACAATATAAAAAAAGCAATAAATAATGCTTACTGTATTATAATTCAATTCCACCATCTGTTGTTACACATTATAAATAAAACAGCTGATTTGGATAAAGATCTTAACATAGTTTTATGTTAGGTCTACAATGAACTAAAAGACGTATAGTTTTAAATAATTGGTCAATTTTATAATGAAGTAAATATTCTTCACAACTAACAGTTTTTTTTAGATTAGCAGAAACCAACGAATTAAGTATTATACGTTTACTGTATTATAAGTAAATGCCTGGTGTTACATACTATATTGTTTCCTTTAGTTAACCATTAAAATTTCTTTGAAATGTTGATTTTTTAAATACTAACGGTGATATTACAATGCACGCCGTAATTCGAGTTATTTGGGATGGTCGTTTCTTTATCGGTTTGTGTCTTAGGCTAGGCGCATATTGGGACGCGATTGACGCGTGTGGGCGACATAACGCGAGCTGCATGACACGATCGCTCCACACGCTTCGCGTTGGGAAACACATATTGTAACGAACGCGGTTGCTCCTGACTCTCGCCCAGTAGACACGTGTATTTTTATTAATTTTATTTGTTAAAATGTTCAAAATGAATGATTCAGGAATAAAACTGTGTTTATTAGATCTTAGTTCAGAATCTGATTCAGATAGACACTGATATTATAAATATATTGGTAATTGAAAATTATACTGAACATATCGTCAATCAAAATCTATTTTCTCTAAAATGATTTATCCAATTTAGATGAAGTTTGAAATATATTTAAACAATATATGTTACAACGGACAAAACTCGTTGTAGGTCCTGGGTTTGAATTTATAGTTAATTTTATAAATTTGAATAATCTGGACTTGCCGCGGGCTGAAGCCGAATGTAGGTCACGACAGTCATGTTGACGCGGGAGGGTCGTTATCTGGCCAAGCTAAACTTTTGGACCCTGCCTGTTCGAAAAGGAATAAGAACTTGTAAAAAATACTTAAAGATTCTTTCGGGAAGCCAAAATCCAGGATTTAAATAAAAAACAAAAATCTTCAGGAAATGCATTACGCTAACCGCGGGTGTATTTACTGCAAGATTAGATAATATAAAATCACAAATTTACGTAAGATACAAGCCATTAAAGTATGGGGAGAAATTCAAAATTCCTCTAAATTGAAAAAGAAAAGGTTTTTTAGGCTTTTCTTAAGAAGGCCTAAAATAAAGGTGAAATGAGTTTTAGCGAAATTTTGTTAAATAAAAAAGTTAATGTTAATCCACTAAGTTCAAATGATAAAAAAGTAGGTTAAAAAGAAAGTTTTTTAAATTCTAACCAAAACAAGTTTGAGTAATGATGAACATAATTTATAATTAAGAAGAAAAACTTGAAAGTTTATGAAAGGAAAAAGGTGATAGAATATGCACCTTTACAGCAAAATAAGAAGTTAAACTTAAAGTTTTAGTAACTCAAAATGGTAAATAGTATGTAAATAACATAGTTATGTAAAAATAATCCAGTATTTAAAATATGTTTCGGGAGTAAAGTAAAACCCCAGTTTGTAAAAAATCGTTAAACTCCCTAACCCCACAGCAAGACAACCAGAAGCAGAAACGAAGTGAAAAGCCGGCTAGTTAACAAGAACCAATAGACAAAAAGAAGTGTAAACGAAAAACTGGAAAAAACAAAAAACTAAGACTTTTCCGGGGAAAATCGCCGCGGAAAAACGCACGCGGGTCGTGTACGCGAACCAAGAGTAGAACGAACGTCACTCGAGTTCATGTAGACAGAAGACAACGAGCTGAATCCAAAAATGTCACTCTCATGGAAATCGGGAAAACCCTGGAGGAGTTGCAGAGGAAAAGGATTTTCCATAGCCTAAACTGCGGGAAGCGAGATAAGGACTCGAAACAGCAGAGGGGCTGGCCGAAGATGAGACGGCTAGAGGGGGAGCAGGTATACCAGCATACAAAAGTGGGCGTACTCCAAAAACAAAAACAAAATTACATAAAACAATGGCTAAATAAAGTTTAAAAATAATGGAAAAACTAATATAAAATTCAGGATAAAAAATAACATAGACTAGAAGTTTAAAATTGTCGAAAAAACGAATTTTAAAGCTTTGTAGTAATACAGTGATAGGAAGCTTAAGTTGGCAGGGAAGTAGTGCCGAAAAAGCCTATATAAACGATTGCTCGGGGAAACTCGGGGGCCTTCACATTTTAACGATGTAATTAGACACATCGAGCCTTCATTATTCTGCGATGTAATTAGATGTATCAGGAGCTGTTACTTGTTTTTTATAAAATACTATAGCATGCAAGAAGCTAAGTATTTTCTTCGTTAACCTTATAAATTGTATAACAAGTGGGAAGATACTTCGTTGCGGTTTTCACCTGGAATGCAGCAATAGACACCGCCTTAACCTACAAGAACTTCAGTGGCAACTTAGTCAATACAAAGTTGGCCTAACTTGGAATATTCTGGAGGAAGAACGTAGCCTGCAAGTCAGCTGATACATGGAGTGATTCGTAGAGCTTCCAGACAGGACTCCAGGACACCACCAGGCGACCACTAGGACATGCAACTGTAACTTCGAGGGAATAGCCAAACCGGGATTGCAGACACGCCATCACCACATCCATCTTTAAGAAACCATCCATCTTTCATCCAGACAACCCTACAGGACTCCATCTTCACCAACGAGACAACTTAACCAGCACGCAGAGCATCTGTAGCCTGCCATCGCTAAACAACGTTCGCGGACTTCACATCAAACGTCGTGACGCCTGGACAAGTGTGAAAAGGTCGGTAGAAGCGTAAAATACGTTAGTCCCTGATAAAATTTGCCTGAATTAAATTCAAATAAATTTATTTTAAATACTGGGTTACTTAGGATGTTAGATTAAGAAAATATTTGTATTATTAATTAAAAAAGTAAATTCAATAAATCGTAAATTCAAATTAAATCTTTCATTAAAATATTGATTAAATAAATTGAGTATAAAATATTAAAATAAAATATAGTTAGGTAAAAGATTAGTTCTGCCTTATAGCTTAAGAAATTATTATTTAAATTGAAAAGGGATTTATTATTTTGTATTTGTTGGAAAAAGATAAAATCCAAAAAGACAATTTTCTAAAGTTTTGAAAAAAGAAGTTATTAAAATTTTATTTGCTTTATAAAAAAGTTATTATTTACAAAAACACCTAGTATTCAAATATCCCAATAGTTTATGAGTTATAGATTAAGAATTGGTACAGTGAAATTTCATAAAATATTTGCAAGCACAAATAAGCCATTTACAAGGTTAGTTTCAGTGTACTCACTACTCAGAGGTTTACAAAAAGTAAAATTATTAACTTGTGTTCTAACTGAGCTAGATTCAAAAATAAATTACTGGAAGTATAACGTAAAAAGTTTTTTTTTTAGTCGGGATATTCAGCAAACTGAATATTCGACACATAGTTATTTCACCTAGGCCAAACAAAGCGAGATTGCCTATAAGACTTCCAGTAGGTGGAAATAACTTATTCTCCAACAAAGAATTCTCAAAACGGAGAGTTCCGTTGTAATGTATAAAAACAATGTACAAAAATGATATTTCTACTAAAACATTTAAATAAATAGGCCAGCAACTTTACTAAGCATATAGAATGCGTAGGTATAGCCTATTTATCAACATATCTTCAGTAAAAATCTTATTACAATATATGATGGACTGCGCAAGCACAGTACAAAATATAAATATAGCTTAAATGACATAATAATTAATAATTAAACAAATGGTTAGTGAGATATTAAAGTTTTTATTTAGGAGTACCATTGTAAAGTTTAACCATACTGTGTTGCGCCTAGAAAAAGAGGCCTGGAATTATAAAGTTGATGGCCTATGTGCTGAAATATTGTCGTACAGTTTTAATTTTTTTATATTATATTTATATACCTATATATTATTTATATGTGTTATAAATATCAAACGATTCAGATGAATATTTTTATAAAAAAACATTTTTTAATAAAAACATATTCATTGATAATTATGCGTTTATAAGGTTGATAGAATATTTAGTTCAAAATCATCGTAGATAAATAATGTGTTTATATTATATGTATACACATATTGTTTATGTATATTTAAAATTTTATACAAATCGCATGTTTATTTTTAGTGAAAGTGTACTTTTTATCGAAGACAAGTTCATCGAGACTGCTTATAGGCTAATACGCTAGTCTTAACAAAATTGTGTTCGATAAAAACCAAATTTCTCTAAAAAACAATCATCCTATTTGTAAGAAATTTAAAATATACATAAACTATATTATACATGACTGTATAATTGTCTACAAACGATAAGGTTAGGAAAAAGCAATAACTGAATACGTGAGACGTGTGACGCGTGGCGCGAGAAACTGTGCCACGCGACTGTAGTGCTACGCCAGTCGTGCTGCGTAGCTTAGCGATGCCATTATGCTCTTAAACATTCATTTACGAATGTTACAAAAAGTCGCGCTGTGCCACGTAGAGTGACACGCGTCAATCGCGTCTCAATATGCGCCTTGCCTTAATGAATAGGTCACGGCTCAGTCATCGTTTCCGTAAAAATATCAGAGTACACGATAATCTGTTTGCATTGGCTTCGCTATGGGTTTCCGGCTCGGTTGGTGAGGGAAGCAAGCAGGGGCGAAGCAGTTTTAAACATGACAGTCAGATTTTGGAAAATCTTTTGGTAACTTTTCAAAATCCCACCCTTTGACACCCTGCCTGCGTATCGTATTAAGTGACACGACCTCTATTCAAGAAGGCTTAGGGCAGTTTGTGTTATTAATACAAAACACTGAAAAAACTTCGTTCCTGGTTAATGAAACGTTAAATTCTCCTAAAAAATAATGTTCGGATAAAATCACCCTTACGATATTTATATTATCAATTTCCTCACGCACGTCAAACAAGTGACTTTAACGGTCGGAAGGCGTGGGTCCTATGATCGTTAGCCACCAGAGCAAACTATTAAGAAGCCGTAAATTCTCTATTCAAACAAATAATACATCTTGAACGATGAAATGCTAACACCATACCAGTGGGTCTGGTTGTCGTTCCCCAGCATAGTCTCTATTTAATTATGTAGGCAAAACCACTTACGTATATGTTTTAAATCTGCACATTCTAAAAGTAAATTCTTGATGGATGGAAAAATATTGCAGTATGGGCATCGTGGTGGATCCAAAAATCTAAAAAAGAGTAGCATAGGAGGCGGTAATGCTTTTAAATTTAAACGCAAACAATGTCGTTAAATTTAAATTCCATGGTTTAGTGTAATTAACATTATAATTAATTGTACTTTAATTTTTTTTGTCAACTAATCCTTCTTTCTTCTCAATTTTTATTCTACGCCCGCGGTTTAATAAAAATTACAGGCGGATTAATTAAATACACATCAGAAATACATAATTTAAAAACAATAGAGTTTATCTATGCCTACTTAATTATGCTGACGGGGATTTTTAACTCGGTAATGTGTACAATTATAAGTATTATAAAACTGTAGGATTATTTCTTAACATTTTGTATTTATATACGTTATTATATATTTGAAGAAAGATACAAATAATTGTATCTTTTAATTGCTTTTTATTTTACATTGATAGATCAAATAATTTAAAAGTTATTAATATTATATAGTTAAGAAATTAATAATCAAATAATGTTTATATGTTATACGAAGATGTACGAATGTTTTCGAAGCTAAACGAATAGGTATTTCTTCTTTAAATTTGTATAAACGAATATTTTGATGACAAAAGGTTGTATTTACATACAGTTTATAACCTCAAAGCAAGTATTATAACGTATTATAACATGCATTAGTTCTATAAGTTGTATTAAAAAAAATCAGCTTCATAAGAAATTATAATGATTGAAGTTGTACACATAACCCCAAAGTATAATATACACTGGGTTTGTTTA
>JAGFPH010011785.1:0-18305 GCA_018207615.1 Philaenus spumarius | reverse complement strand
ATGTTTTTTGACCTGTTTTTGTATTAAACCACACGCTAAAAAATGTAGACTCCTTCTCCTCGTCAGTAGACCAATTTCCCGAATATTTGATAGAATCCCTAAAACGTATAAACTTAATTTAGAAAATTCGCACAACGCACGTCAGCGGGCGAATTACTCTCATGTTTGTTTCAATCGAAACTATTGCACTTTTACTAGAATGAAATGTGTTTCCATTCATTTAATTAACTTACCCACAGTGTCCGGTATATGTAAATTCTATTTGCAGGGTAATGGTTCAATACCCTGAGGACTTGCCTCGCTTCTGCCAAATTAGATCATAACAGCAACAATAAAGTTAATAGCTTCCACTGTTATTTCCAATCTCACTATTATCTGTCCAGCTCATTTCAAACAACATGTTAGTGTCTTTTTTTGTGTGTCTTTATTCGCATAGTCAGCCATCTTAGTTCTTCTAAATTCATTAATAATGGTATTTATGTTTTTAACATAAGTACTCTTGTGAGACAGGCACCTTCCACCTTGTAGTGATGATAATTCGACCAAGACGCAGCTGAACATGAGCTGAGCGTATTTCCAAAATTAACTTTATATGTTTTAGACTTGCAATCAACTACTTGGGAAATTGATCTATTCACGAAGGCGCTGAATGTCTGCCTTTGTGTACGAAGTAAAGAAGAATTTGTTTGCACCTAAGCCTCCTGCTTCGACTCACGCGCTCATTCGTTCCAGTCTCTGCGGAAAACTTGCTTTGCCAGTTTGCACCTCGACCTTGAGGCCCCTGGTTATGGATTCTTTCGCTTCGCTCGCAGCGTACAAACTCGGCCGTCGGCCTAGGATCAGAAGTTGCCCCACAGTAAATCCTCACTTGGATTGGAACCAATCATGCCTTGACCGATTTTGGTGATTTTTTGCATGAATGTTCCTTATTCTTAGGCCAAGCCATGTATATATACGGGTTTTTCCATTTTTTAATTTTTAACCCCTTAAATGAAATAAAAATGGCGGCCGGGCCATTTTTCTCAGTTTAAGCTTTTTCAAAAAGCCATTTTGTGGCTTAACCGTAAGTCGAATTTAAAAACTAATAACATTTTGCTATAAGCAAATTAAATTTTAAACAAAATTGTATTCTTGATTTTGTTCTGTATCTCTAACGGTAAGCTCACAAAATGGCCGAAACTGATAATTTGTTAAAAATCGTCCAAGTTTTTGTATTTCAACCATGTTTTTATACTTTTATTCTAAACCAATTCAAATGTGTTCCATAGCTTTTTTATAGATAAAGGTTTAAAGAATTCATATATATGCCAGTAAAAAAATTATTGAAGTAAAATTAAGAAAGTTATTAGCTCAAGAAACAATCACGTTCAGTAACGAAAGGAAAATGTATAACTTTAGGCCTACATAAAAAGTAGTAAAAATTATTGTCATTTTTTTCATAAATGTAAAAACGTTTCGAAATCTAGTTCTAACTAATAGAATTGTATAAAAATATTTATCAATTTCAAATTTCTTACTATGAAAACACTAGTTTTTATGTTCCTACTACAAGACTGCTAACAAAACTAGGCCTGTTTTGAATTGTAATTTAGGAATATATAATTTGCCCAAAAACTAAATATTATTATAAGAAAGTGTAGAGGATAAATCAAAGAATTGAACTGTATATCTGTAAATTATCATTGCAAATATCATAAAAATATTTGACTTAGCTTTACTTGAATTACAAAATGAGATGAAACCTCGCGGCGATAAATGACATACAAAAAATGACCGTAGGACACCGTGGGAAGTGTCGTACATGGGTTGAGATCACTATCACGACGATTTAACATCGTTTGTTTTCATTATTACTAATATTGGAATATGATATGGAACTTAGGTTAACTTATGATACATTCTTAAGTTTGAGTTATTTAAGTATGTAAATATTTAATTGTATATTGTCACTCTATAACGCGATATTTTTAGCTATCTTACGCATTATTAACCTAAATAAAACACCATGCCTCTAAAAGAAAATCTTTAGCAGTTAAAGCTCAAGAAAAGATATAAAAACGAGAACTAAAAATCCCGGAATCGCGGGAATGGTAAATAATGTTTCACTGGCTAAACCGTATGCTTACTTCCTTACTGGCACACTATTTTTAAGCTAAGCTCAAAACCACATATGTCATTTCAACGAGCGAGGTCTATTATTGTCCACAGAACTACTAGTATTTTAAGTTTTAATCGATTTTGGGGGAACGAAGCGAGCTATACGTGTAAAAAAACAATGGAAAAAATAATCTCCTTCATTTATTTTTTTAACCATACACAATTTCATTATAGTACGAAAAAAAAATAGATACTTCCAGTAGAAAAAATAACTTCCGGTTGTTAGATTTTTTGGCTAACAAACTTGTCTGAGAGACACGACAACCAACATGTGTAAAAAGCCTTTCATTTTAGTACGAAAAATCTAAAAAAACAGTTTACTTCCAGTCAAAAATACGTTTTTCTGGTTTTGGTATTTTTTTTTTATTTATTTATTTTTTTTTTTTTTTTTTTTTGCTAACTAGCAAGTCCGAGCGACTTAGAAATCCAACGTGTGTACAAAATCGGACTTAAAATAAGGCGTTAAAGTCCGAACAAATATATACATAATATATATACAATTTGTAATGACACCCCAAAACGTGTTCTAGGGACCATGATCGGTGCTCATTTACTACGCTCTACATTAGGTCTCGCCATAAGGGTCACTGCAATAGATCATCTTTCCTGTGGAAATTCGCTATCAATAATGTAAGTAATTATGTAACAGGAAAGTATGAATCCACACTATCAGTGGGCAGGCTATATTGGCTATACAGATATTTTGCTGAGATCAGAGTTTATAGTCAGTTATTGGGCGATAGTTGTAAGAAAAGAACAATGTAAAAGTAAACGCGTTCGTAAATTAGGGTTCGAGGACTCGCGTAATTAGGCTGCGAACCCACATTGCGTTTTTATCGTCCGGTGAAGAGCAAAATAACTTATCGCAGCGAGGAATTAAAGAAAGGTTGAAAGACCACCTGGACAATCTATACTAAACTGGTCGTACGTATTTTTCTAGTTTTTGTACTAAGGGTCGAATTTTCGATTTTAGATCAGTATTGGTCTTCAATATGCATTGAGTGCGTATAAGAAACGGCTTATGGTTGTTTTCATGGAGGAATCATTAGGTTTCTGGATGCACCACTGTAAGATGATACTGTGTTCATCAATGCACTCATCCCAAATATTAGGTTTGTCTTGGGTTAGTGGTATTAATTTTGTATAATTAGTTTCCATTGCTATTCCTTTCACAACAAAAACAAACACTTCACTGAAAGAGGCAATAGAGAAAACTAATGGGCATTACATGAGTACAGGCTCTCAGTTTTTTTTTTTTTTTTTTTTTTTATTTATCTATATATGTACATGATATTTTTTTATTAATAAATTTACATGGATTATCTAGTCACCTAAATCCAGTAGTGGTGACTAGGACAAAAGAATATAAAACTTATAGAACTAATATTACAGTCCACAGAAATATTTATATTTTACTTTCGTGCGGCATTACTATGATGCCTGCTCTGCGCAAACATTATGTAAAACAAAACACAACTAAAACTATCAAACTAAAAAATTAAGAACTAAACAACATAAATATCTCATAAAAACACTATGTACATCCAAGTCTGCGCCTAGATACCCCCAGAAAATTCTCAAAAGCGAAAGATAATCATTTTAGAATATTGGTTATACTATCTATGTTACTTGTTTTAAATAACCAATCTTTTAATTTATGTAAAAATATTTTTAATGTTGCACAGGTCCTAATTTCCTTTGGTAGGCAATTATATGCCTTCGGTCCTACCGCCAAAAGAGAATTTTGAAAAACTTTTCTAGAGGCCCTCAGTCTCCTCACATGCAACAAAGAATGACCTCGCGTACTGTAGTAAGCGAGGTCATTGTCATTATTGCCACTTCGAATGAAAAATATTTTTAAAACTTTAAAAATAAATAAATGTTTAAGGGGTAAAATTTTTTAAAATTCAAAAAGAGGAAAAGACGGTTCTAGCTTACTCTTAAATAAAATAACTCGTACAAAAAACTTCTGCGTGGTCACCAAAGCTTTCAATGCTGATTTGCTTGCACCACCCCAGCATTCAATTGCATATTGCAATTATTGGGAATGAATTAACGCAAAATAAAGGATACGTAGCAGCTCTATATCACAAATTTTCCTCAAATAATAAAAATTTCGAATATTTCGTCTGGTTTTGGAATGTATATATTTGATATGTTCTTCCCAAGACACTCTACTGTCCAAATAAACACCAAGATATTTTATTTACATTTTCTCTCTCTAGATCTCTCTCTACTAAAAAACATGCACTGCTTTGCCCACCAAATTTTGTGTACTTTCGCACATACGTTTTCAACACATAATAAATGTATTTGTTAAAATTATCAAGTTGGTTTCAACAGTAACTGCAGAATATACATGGTGGGTTAAAAGTATAAGAACGGCTTCATATTTCGCATATCAGGAAATGTTGAAGGTGTATGTAATTGAGGAGTTTACTCTATGTAAAATACTATTTATTAAGATGACAAACCGTTCTGAAGACGTCTGCATTTATTTAAATTGAATCATATCATTTAATGTACAAATGAAATAAAGTTCATTAAACTTCTTATCTATCGAATTTTAATGCTGAATAAAATTAAATATTATCAAACAATCAAATCATAAGGTATTAATTTAAAGTAACTACATGTTAACAATAGTGAACAATAATGAACAATAATAAATTAAAAATAAAGTTCATTAAAAATCCCTACCTATGAAAGTTCAACGTTCAATACACATAAAAAAAATTCAAAATGGCGCATCCAAGGTGGTGAGTCAAATTTTTGACATCTTAATAAAATATTATTTTTACATACATTAGGTTCCTCAATCACATCTACCTTCAAATTTTCCTTACATACGAAATATTAAGCCGTTCTCAGACTTTCGAACCACCCTGTATAAATAACATGTCATATTAGTTTGTTCGTTATAATACGGTTTTCGCTTATTCATTGTTCTGTTAACGTAGCACATTGAATTCTAAATGACTACACATCCTACAAATATTTGAATATTTCCGTACTATTTCTTGAACGAAATTTCTTTAAAGATGTGATCATAACCTCAAATCTATGAAGATAAATAATATTAAACTCTAAGTAAAAATATTATTTAAATATTAGGCCATACGCCCGACATGAGTAGCTCTTTAAAAAAATCTTGCCTATAATCAGTGTAGAAATTAATCAATTCACGTGTAAAGTTAGCTGTTGTGAAATACATTGACCGCGCTGATAATGTTCAACCAGCTGAAGTATTTTTAATTAACAAATTGCTTTTTAACGAATTTCCACAGGAAAGAAGAACTACTGCAGTGGCTGTTATGGTGAGACCGAATGGCGGGAGTGGTCATCGTAGAACACGTTTTGGGGTGTAATTTAAAAAATCGCACTCTAACTACTTCATTTTACATCCGTTCGGTCAAAATGTAGTACACTCGTTGGTTGTCTATGCTGGTCGAACTAGTTTTTTGATCTGAAGTAATAAAAATGCTTTGGAAAATTTTCGTACTAGAATGAAGTTATTTGGGAGTTTTATTTAAAAACATATAGGCTGTTATTCTGCACATTTGTTCACGACCTTATATGCAGAAAGGTCCAATTCCACCAAATTTATGAAATCGTAAATGTTCTGATCTGAGGCCGACGGCAATGATGCTGACTGTCGGGAAAAGTATTTCCGCTACGAATGGAACGAAGCAACGCGTTTCCCGGGGCTGGAGGCTACCGAACAATTTCTACTAATGTATTTCGTACACGCAGGCAGTTATTCAGGGCCTTCGTAAGTTGACCAATTAGTACATAATAATTGTTGGTTGAACATATATAAACTTAATTTGGGAAATTCACGTCAGCGGTTCAGATGCATGATTTTTTAATTTCTGTATACATTTGCTTTTAAGTTATTTGAATATTTCTATTCCTTTCTTTCGACACAAACCTTGCATATCACAATAACGAAAGTATTCGATCGATGTTTGAAAACATCGCGTTTACTAATCGATATATCGTATTAAATCGATGTACAAGTTGCGATGCGTTATATCGATACACACAACGATGTTTCGTTTGAATTTGAAACAGTTTTTATTCAGTTAAATATTTGTAAAACTCCGTACTACTTACTTTTATACTGCAATACGCAAACATTTTAATCTTTACATTTAAGGTATACTAGCTGAGCGCTCTTTCTTTACGTTTTCCGTTCCTTTCCCGCCAAAAAGAAGTCATTATCTTCTAAACAACACTTAGACTCAGTTTCCAGCTTCATTAAAAGTCTCAAAGTTTTGTGAGGGACAGAGCGCTAAATTCTTTGTAAGCAGAAATGTTGTTAAATTATCTGCAAAGTATAAGAACGATTTTACTCTAGATAAATTATCAACTCCTACAAAAGTGAGTAGGCCTATACGTACGTAACGATATAATATAACAGCTGAGTTCACCCATCATCTGTTATAGTTAAACAAAACCTAGAGTAGATTATACTTTTTAATAACTGTCAAAATCGGCTATCCCGTGCCAAAAAACATAAACGATATCTCACACTGTATTTTTAAAATGTTGAATTCAAAAATGTGACCCCGACTAGCTGCGACTCTTTAACTATCAAAATCTGTTTTCCCATACCCCAAAACATATAAAATGATACCCCACACTGTATTTTCAAAATTTTGACCTAATATTTTCAAAATGTTGACGCAAAAACGTGACCCCGTTGTGCTACGAATTTTTAACTATCAAAATCGGTTTCCCCATACCCAAAACCATATAAAACGTTACCCCACACTGTATTTTAAAAATGTTGACGCAAAAACGTACTCCGACGTGCTACGACTTTTTAACTCTCAAAATCGGTTTTCCCATACCCAAAACCATATAAAACGTTATCTCACACTGTATTTAAAAAAATGTTACCCAAAAACGTGACCCCGATGCGAAACGACTCACTCTAGAAAGCTCGAAAGCTTTTCAATAGCATTGACAGACAGACACTCACAAAATTGTAGCGTGATTTCAATACTTCAGCATGTGTAAACAGAAGTAAAACACATATTATGCGAAATATATCACAAAAACTGGGCTACTTCACTGAGTATAAAACGAAAAATAATATGCGTAACACCTTAAATATAAAGAAAACCCACAACGACAAGTTCAAAAGATTTATTTAGTTTTTCGTGACAACTAGTTTTGAAGAAATCGTGATTTAATGACTTTAATCACCCCAAACCTCCCTAAAATTTCGAATTTTTTCAAATCCTTTCTTAGTGAGCACCTATGGCCCTAGAGGAAGCTACATACCAAATTTCATTTCAATCCGTTCGGTAGTTTTTGAGAAATCGTGATGAGTGAGTAAGTGATATTTGCTTTTATGTATATAGATAGATAACAGCTGATTTCACCCTTCATCCGTATACTTAAACAAAACCCAGAGTAGATTATACTTTGATGTTATGTTTACAACTTCAATCAATAATATAATGTCTTGTGAAGTTGATTTTTTACTTTCTAACTATACTATCAGTATATAGAGAAAGTATAGTGATCGCAAAAAAATCGAAGTTGAGATTTTTGTAGAAATATCCGTTTTGGGATCTCCTGAGCCCAAAAAAGTGGTTTTTACTAAATGTCTGCCTGTATGTATGTCTGTCTGTATGTATGTTTGTATGTATACAAAGGTAGAGCGAAAACTATTCTATCGATTTCAAACAAATTTGCACCAGACATGTCAAGTAGGCCTGTATAGATGAACGAAAAACGGTTTTGAAAAATTTTGAAAAACAACCCCCTTTTCGGCAAAACACCCCCAAAAAATCAGTTATAATTTTTTATACAAAAAACGGCTCTAACGATTTTGATAAAATTTGGCTTATTTGTAGCCTTTAATGTACCCTATCATATGCAAAAAACCGCATCTTTCTAAAAATTCTCGTTTAGCTAATAATATTAATAATAACTGATTTTGGAAGATTTTTTGGCCATAAATGCGGTTGTTTTTCAAAAATTTTCAAAACCTTTTTTCGTGCATCTATACAGGCTTAATTGACGTGTCTGGTTCAAATTTGTTCGAAATCGATCAAATAGTTTTCTCTCTAGATAATAATAATAATATTTATTAGTTAATCTCCTACTTTAATAAAAAATCACCTCTCCTACCCCACCCTACAAGTCATAGTGAATCTGTTTAATAATTTAAATATCTTTGTGAGAAAGTATGTGCCAGTTCCTGCTACCGTTTATTAAATTTAGAAGTAATGTAGGCTATAATATTTTATAAGATTTGTTAGAGGTTATGAAATAAAATGAATATAAATGCAACCTTTTATCATCAATACATGCATTTATATAAATTTAAAGAAGATACCCATTCGTTTAACTTCGGAAATATTCGTACATCTTCGTATAACATATTCGATTATTAGCGAATTTCCATAGGAAAGATGAGCTATTGCAGTGTAACTTATGGTGAGACCTAAGGTCGGGAGTAATAAATAAGCATCGATCATGGTTCCCAGAACACGTTTTTTGGTGTCATTAAAAACTTTATATATATATGTGTGTGTGTGTGTGTGTGTGTTGGCACGCTAACGGCTGCATTTTACGTCCGATTTTGTACACACGTTGGTTTTCTAAGTCGCTCGGACGAGTTTGTTAGCAAAAAAAATACCAAAACCGGAACCAAGTATTTTTGACTGGAAGTAAACTTTTTTGAGATTTTTCATACTAAAATGAAACATTTTTTGGGGATTATTTACGAAAACCAATACATGAGATTATTCTGCACATTTTGTTTTTTTACACGAACTTGTAGCTCGTCTGGTTCCCCTAAAATTAATCGAAACTTAAAATACCGTAAAAGCACCTCGCGAAGCGATTTTATCCTCTGCGAGTAAATCGAAGCTCCGAAGACGTGGCGTCAGTCGGAGCTGGAGGCCGAGATAGAAACAAATTCTACTGATATATTTCGTACACGAAGGCAGCTATTCAGCGTCCTTGTGAGTAGATCAATAATTTGTTGAATCCCTAAAACATATAAAATTAATTTTGGAAGTTTGCCCAACTCACGTCAACGGGTCAGCTGATTGATCGAATTATTAATTTCTTCAAAGGCGATGATAACCACCCAGGTTTTTCGCCTTTAAACCCAAAAAAAAAAAAAAAAAAAATTAATTTCTTCATAATAATATTAATATTTTTTATAAATCATTTTGTATATCAATACGAAATAGAAAGCAAATAAAAGATAATATTTGTAACTTTATTTTGATATATAATAATTAATATAAATACAGAATTAAAACAATTAGGTCTACAGTTCTATAAAGTTTGTTGTCTTTAAATAGTATTTTTTTTAAATTGTGTTTATCTAATTAATCAGCCTGTGATTTTTCACTAGGGCTTACTAATATTAACTTAAGAAGAATGAAAAAGTTTTTCAAACTAGAATTTCAGTAAAAAACTTAGTACGCGCTTCACATTATAGAGTGCTCGCGCGTCGGTTTTAGCACGTAAACCACAAAAAATTGTTACCGCTCGCTATTTTAATTCGAAAAACTACCGCTTTCCCGCTTTTCAGTAAATTTGTTCTCGAGGACGTTTTACCGACTTACAGTTTTAATAAAGTGTTAAACGGCCAGATGTCGAATATAACGCTAAGATGGAGTGACGGTTGAGGGGCGTGTCGCGCGTGCGCACAGGCCACGTTCGATATGAGCCCGCGGCCCAGGACCCACTCCCTGGTAGTCGGGCAGTGACGATGTATCCCGCGCTAAGGACTCACAGTGAAAGTGTGACGAGCTGACTTAAAAACCAAAAACCTAACAAATTCTTAACAAATGTTTTACAAATCGAACGCGCTTAGAGATACACGATTGTTGAAATTTTAATATTTTATTCCGTTTACGCGGCGGTAACTCACGTTCCGTTTTCCGTTTGTTTGAGTTTGTACGATGTACCAGTGTGTGAAGTTCTAGTGTCAGAGTTGGATATAGTGACATGCCCGCGGTCGTTCAGCTGGTCTAGGAAATGGATCGAGTCGAGCTAGGTGAAAACGCAGCATGAACTCCGTTCCTTTAGCGGCTATCATGCTGCTGGTATACGGTTCCATCTTTCCCGGTAAGTAAATAGGTCAGAACGGGATGGTTTGGGGAAGACTGGCCTCGATTCCGTTCTTCCTCCGATCGTCACGTTTACCTTTTACCTTAACTCTTAACCATAGGCTTAGTGTTTTGTAAAAAAAATAGTTATTTCAGGGGAGAAACTTTGAAAAATATCTCAACGAACTTACTGTAAAACAAAATTGTTGTAGTGGAAATTACATAACACTTTGTTATAAAGTGTTATCTTTATACAAGTCTGTGTACATCCGACGTATTTATAAATTAGTTTATAGATAAACTCGTCCTCAGCGCAAACCATTCACACGTTCGGACTTCAAATGTATTTTAGGGTTAGGGTGGGACCAAATCGTATTTCCAAATCGTACCAAAATATTTAGGAAATTAAAAGCTACAGGAAATGACACGTTTTAATTTAGACGTACTAAAATTTCAGCTCTTTTAATAATAATTAAAAAAAAAAACAATAAACATTCTTAATGAAAATGTCCAAATTGATAAAAATTATGAAGTTAATGTTATTTATACAAAACTAAAATACTCGTTTGTTTGATTTTACTATTCCATGTTGTGTTTCTTTACATGGTTTTCTGTGATACTATCCTAATGTTTTATCCAACATAATTGTTTCTGCATAATTTCACACGTTTATATTTTGTCATTTACTTAAAAGCAGTGACATGTTTAGTTAATTTTTAGATTTTAAAATATTATTTCGTATTTTATCTGCAAGTTCTATCAGTATCTAAGTAGAACATGATAGTTTTATAAAATGTTTATTAAGAATTTCTACTGGTATCGTATTTAAAACACAATCTCCTAAATAAACTGTATGTTTTTAGTTCTTTGCCATTTGTATAAAACTGTAACAATTATGAAAGTAGTAACGACGTAAACTAATAATTCAAAACACTAAACAGTAAAATAAACAATTTAAACCGGCAACCATAACGTTCAAATTTCAAACGTTCAAAGTGAACAAGTAATTTCTTAGCAGTTATTTTGTCATTTCTTCCTGCTCCAATCGTGTTAATCCATTAGGTTGATAACAGAATGCCAAATTGGTTTTTAGGTTTATGGATTCGGTTTAACGATGATTTTTGAGCAGGGCTTTCTGCGCACGCGCCAACATGGGAGGGTTTAATAGCAGTCTTTACAGTTGATAAAATACGGCATTTAATATTTTGTTTATCAATTTGACAAAACGACGGTTAGGGGATGTGCGAATGATCTGTAAATGTAATTTTTATCGGGCCGTGCAACTGTGAAACCGAATGGGCGTGTCCATTTTCTCTTATTTATGGTTTATAGTGTGCTTATTTTTTATTCAAAATCTGTACTGTTGGATTTAAATACTAGTAAAAATTTCACTTAAAAATTCAATGTTTAAAGTTTCGGACGTCCTTTATTAGCACTCATTTTTCTTTCTATCAGTCAGTCTGTCCGTCAACCAGTATTGTTAGTTAGTCAGTATCTATCAGTCAGTATTAGTAAGTCAGTGTCTGTCAATCAGTATTAGTCAGTATTTGTAAATCAGTGTCTTCATTCAGAATTTGTTTGTCAGTATTAGCCAGTAAGTAAGTCAGTATCTCCATTCAGAATTTCTTAGTTAGTATCTGTCAACCAGTATTTGTTAGTCAGGATCTGCCAGTCAGTATAAGTACATCAGTATCTACAATCAGAATTTCTTAGTCAGTATTTCTGAATCACTATTCGTTATTCAGTATCTGTCAGTCAGTATTTGTCAGTCAGTATTAGTAAGTCACTATTAATGTCAGTCAGTATTTGTAAGTCAGTAAATGTCAGTGAGTATGAGTAAGTCAGTATCTTCAATCAGCATACCTTAGTCAGTATTTGTCAATCAGTATTTGTTAGTCAGTATTTGTCAGTCAGTAGTAGTAAGTAAGCACTTTTCAGTCAGTATTTGCCAATGAGTATGAGTAAGTCAGTATCTTCAATCAGTATTTCTCACTGAGTATCTGTCAGTTGGTATTATTAAGCCAGTGTCTGTCAGTCAGTATTAGTCAGTATAAGTCAGTATTTGTCAATCTGCATTTGTTAGTCGGTATATATCAGTCAGTATAAGTAAGTCAGCATTTGTCAGTCAGTATATGTCAGTAAGTAATCGTCACTCAGTATTCGTCAGTCAGTATTTGTCAGTAATATGAGTAAGTCAGTATCTTCAATCAGTATTTCTGACCGAGTACCTGTCAGTATTAGTAATTCAGTGTCTGTCAGTCAGTATTAGTCAGAAAGAGTACTTCAATATCTTCAATCAGCATTTCTTAGTCAGTATTTGTCAATCTGTATTTGTTAGCCGGTATATATCAGTCAGTATCAGTAAGTCAGCATTTGTCAGTCAGTATATGTCAGTAAGTAATCGTCACTCAGTATTCGTCAGTCAGTATGAGTAAGTCAGTACCTTCAATCAACATTTTTCTAAAGTATTTCTCAACCACTATCTGTCAGGCAGTAAGTAAGTCTGTTTGGCACAGTCAAATTCTTAAAGAATCAATAGAAAGCTTAAATCGTACATGTGCAAAGCATGAATTCTAATAGTGAAAATATTGGACTATTTTGAGTGTCAAAATATTTGTATCCCAAAAAAATATTATATTTTACTATTCGGTCATGTGAGAAGAAGACAAACACTGTTTTCTTAGCTTCCGCCCTTCTACCATTTTTCACATATAAGACAAGTTATATGATCGACCTAAATTCGAACTTCAATCTTCTGACCAGAAAGACACCGCAATATCCACACGACCAAGGCTTGCCCTAACATAACTGTAGTTATCCTTAAAAATAGATTTATTAATGGATATCAAACCATATGTGTAGTTGTCAATATATCCTTGACTATGGAAAATCCCTGCGTGCTCCGCACGCATACCCCCCTTGAACCTTCTATACACAAAATCTTGTTATGTTTTCTTTATAATAAAGGTGTAGGATTAATAATAACCGCAAAGCTAAGATGGTAAATAATGTTAAATTTTCAAATCAAATTATTTCGTATATTATATAACAGCAGTTAAAATAAAGGTTAATGAACCAGCAACGCTTATGTCTACACTTTAATAAAAACCTAACCTAAAAGTTAGAAATACAAATAATGAAATCAGCTGTTGAAATATTGGAGCAAACATCTGTTTTATCTGTTGTTTTATTCAATTGGTTGCTATGGTAATAAATGTAAATACATGTGTTGGTGCATCAGTCTAGGCCTAACCTAAATATTTTTCCGACTAAATTTTCAAATATTGAATTGAAAAATGTTTATATCAAAATGAATTATATCCTATGTTACTCAAGGATAGTGTAGCTTTTATTAGTAAAACTATTTTTTCAATCAGTTCAGTAGTTCCAAAGAAAAATCCCCTACATACAAACAAATTTTAACTCTTTATAATATTAGTATACATGATGTTGCTCAAAGCGTATTTTGTATTTTACGATGTATAGTTGTCAATAAATATTTAATGATGCTAAAAACCACTTTAATTGCTATTTCCGAAAGTAGTCTACTACAATACAATTTTGTAAAAATCAGAAGGGTCGTTTGCAAAATAAAGCACCATTTAAAAACCACCACTTATAGAAAATATATATTATTTTCTAACAAGAAGTACAATATTTTTCAATCTTTGTTGGAAGACAAGAAATCCAAGATATTCCAGCCTTTTTGTGCACTTTGTGTACACGTTTTGTTAAGGTTTGTAAATAGTAATTTGTATGTTGACTCGGGACCACGAAGGACGCCAAACCCAACCCTCAAAAGCCCCATAATCTCCAACCCCGAAGGGGTTGATATAGGGATATTTAAGTTTCAAACAGCAACCATTATGCGAAAAAAAAGATCAATTTGATTCATACCAAGTAAATAGTTGAGGAATGACCGTCTGTATACATAATTTTAAGAGAACATCTCAAACATTTCTGCACTTACTTACCAATGCAATAGTGAACCCCAATCGCCTCAACGTTGACTACGCCCACTTAGTTCAAGTTTAGAGTGTTATAGCACATCCTTATTTCTCCATCATTTCACTGTAATATTTCTGAGTAAACACTTGATTCAAAGTTAGAGGATTATTAATCCGTCTTCTCTTTCTCACTAAATGTATTTCTCTAAGTTAGTTAAGCATACAAGTCTAAAGCATAACAAGTTAGATGGATACAATTTCTAAACAATATTCTTCCCTTCTCTAAATGAACAGGAAGGTACATTTTGCTGATCTGTTTGCCCATATTTATCTGCTAATGACAGAACAAATACTTTCCCAAATCAGGTTTCATTGATAAATTATCTAAATATATTAATATGGCTTACCGTCACAACAGTCAATATGTCGTTTCTTTTTAATATCGCAGTACGGCCATTTCTATTGACTATTGAGATTAATATGGTAAGTCATATTAATATATTTAGTATTAATCTATAGTCGGAATGGCGTTAGCAAATATGCACGAATAAATTATACCATTTCCTCTTCCATTCTCTGTAAATATAAACAAAGTACGCCATTGATCAAATTGAAAAATATTAGACACTAGGGGAAACCCCTCCGTGCTCCGAACGCCAACCCCGTTACACCTTCTATACACGTAATCATGTTGTCTTTTCTTTATAATAAAGGTGTAGGATTTATAATAACCGCAAAGCTAAGATGGTAAGTAATGAAATGTTCAAATCAAGTTATTTCATATATTTTATAACAGCAGTTATAATAAAGGTTAAAGAACCAGCAACGCTCATGTCTACATTTTAATAAAAACCTAACCTAAAAGTTAGAAATACAAATAATGAAATCAGCTGTTGAAATATTGGAGCAAACATCTGTTTTATCTGTTATTTTATTCAATTGGTTACTATCTTATCTTCTAAATCGAGAGATAATTGTCTGTCTGCTAAATGGATCTGGAATCTCCGTCTAAGGATTTTTGATTTTTTGATTTTATATGGGGATTTTGGCCACGAGAAATCGATTGGAAATGGTCACCAGTCTGGGAAAATTCGTTTTCTACGTCTTTTTATTAAATTAAAAAGTGAAATTTGTCCATTTTAAACAATACAAAGCACAGCTGATGCAAATGTTTTCAATGTCATTACAATAATCATCTGTTTTCTTTTAAACGAAGCACAGCTGATGCAAATGTTTTCAATGCCATTACAATAATCATCTGTTTTCTTTTAAACTGTATTTTATTAGAGGTAAGCCTAATGTTGTATCTATTTATAGTTACCATGGCAACGAATACTTCTGCTTAATAAACATACCCTTTATTTAATTGTTTAATGTTATAGGCCTAACCTAAACGATGTTCACGGAAATTTGCAATAATAGTTATTGACGTGAGCGAACTAGGCCCTGCTTATAATCGAGCTTTAGTTCGGTCTCCTGGTACTGGTAATAAATGTAAATACATGTGTTGGTGCGTCAGTCTAGGCCTAAACTAAACTTTTTTACCAATGCAATAGTGAACCCCAATCACCTCAACGTTGACTACGCCCACTTAATTCAAGTTTAGAGTGTTATTGCACATCCTTATTTCTCCATCATTTCACTGTAATATTTCTGAGTAAACACTTGATTCAAAGTTAGGGGATTATTCATCCGTCTTCTCTTCCTCACTAAATGTATTTCTCTAAGTTAGTTAAGCAGACAAGTCTAAAGCATAACAAGTTAGATGAATACAATTTCTAAACAATATTCTTCCCTTCTCTGAATGAATAGGAAGGTACATTTTTCTGATCTATTTGTCTGTAGGGGGTAATCTCTGGAACTACTGAACCGATTGAAAAATAGTTTTACTTATAAAAAGCTACATTATCCCTGAGTAACATAGGCTATACAGTAATTCATTTTGATAAAAGCCTTTTTTATTTCAACATTTGTAAATTTAGTCAGACAAAATCTTAGGTTAGGCCTAGATTGATGAACCAACACATGTATTTACATTTATTATCATAACAACAAATTTAATAAAATAACAGATAAAACAGCTGTTTGCTCCAATATTTCCATTGACAACTGATTTCTAACTTTGAAGCAATTATTTGTATTTCTAGCTTTTAGGTTAGGTTTTTATTAAAGTGTAGACCTGAGCCTTGCTAATTCTTTTAACATTTATTATAACTGCTGTTATAAAATATACGAAATAATTTGATTTGAACATTCAACATTATTTACCATTACAATATGAAATCTAGAGCACCTGATATGCTTATAAATAACTTTTTAATATGTTACTTACCGCCAGCAATCCTTTTATTTGAAGGTAAAACTTCAAATGAAAGGATTTCTGGCGGTAAGTAACATATTAAAAAGTTATTATTTACCATTTTAGCTTTGGGGTTATTATTAATAATATTATAAAGAGGTAAAATTTGTTTGTTTATTTTTTTGTATGTAGGGAATAATCGGGTAATAGGCCTATCTGGAATTACTGAACCGATTGAAAAAATAGTTTTACTAATAAAAAACTACACTATCCTTGAATATCATAGGCTGGAATTAATTTTGATTTAAGGGTTAAAACAACACCTCAAACAATAAATATTAATTGTGATACTTTCCTTAAAGCTAGAGAGCTGAAATTTTGTACATTTATTTCTTACAAGATACATAAAAAAAGTAAACTAGATTTGTATTTTTTTGCGTGCTGCTAACGGGGAAAAATGTGATAACAACCCCTAAAACAATAAAATATAATTGTTATATTTTCCTTAAAGTTAGTGAGCTGATAATTTTTACAGTTATTTCTTACAACATACATAAAAAAGTATCATAGATTGACATTTTGTCGCGTGCTGCTAAGGGGTGAAAATGTAGTAAAAATGTTGATTGATGTACTGTACTTTCCTTAAAACTAGAGAATAAACTCTTAATAAATTAAAGAATTATTTAAAAATAAGAAACCACTATGTTACATCCTAATTAAAATAAACAAGACATATTAGAATTTTATGGTAGGGCCTGTTTATATAAAATAACCTGTTTGCATTTGCTTCGATGCGAGTCACCGCGGGGGTTGGCGAACTAAGCGAGCAGGGGGCTGAGCCCTCTAGTCTGTAATACTTTAACAAACTTAGCATAAAAATTACACTTTGAAGTTATGTTTACAACGTCGATCAAAACAAACTTCTTATAATGTCTGGATGTTGGTATCAGCTGATATAAAAGCGAGTTTACGCCATTACTTACATACATACTTAATGGGGGGCTACCCTGTCCGCCATATTGAATCTGATTCCCATAAGAGCAATGCTACAGAATAAGTCATTTTCCCGTTAATTCGTGGAATAAATTTAAAAATTTGGTTTCATTTTGAAGTACTGTCACATGCGGATGTTGATTGCCGAATACATTTTCAAAAAGAGTGTTATTGTTTTCATAAACGTATGATATAAATAGTAAAAAATAGTAAACTTTATTAATTTTTTACTCAGTTGCAAAAAGAGATATTGCAAAAAACCTTAGCAATCAACACCCACAATCTATTTGACTTTAAGAAAAAAAATATAGCTTTCGTTTTTTGACAAAAACAACACAAAAATATGCTTAATAGTGAAGGTATGTTTTGGTTATTTAACATTGAAATTGGTACCCAACTTCGCCGTTTTGAATGTAGAGAGCCGAGCCTTAAGTGCGTAAGAATATAATACAAACCTGATATCACCCGTCATCTGTAATACCTGCCTAAACAAAACCTAGCGTAGATTATACTTTGGGATTATGTTTACAGTTTCAATCAATAGTATAGGCCTAAGTCTTGTGAAGTTGATTTGTTTAAATTAGAGTTAAAGAATTAATGTAGGCAATACTACGTTATAAGATTTGTTTTTAGGTTATAAAATGAACATAAATACAGTATTTTACAATCAATATATTCATTTATACACGTTTAAAAGACTATACCCATTTGTTTAACTTCGGAAACATTCGTATATCATCGAATAACATATAAACAAATTCCATTATTAATTTCTTCATTACAATATTAATAACTTCTAAATCGTTTGATATATCAATATGA
>JAGFPH010011784.1:7759-22451 GCA_018207615.1 Philaenus spumarius | reverse complement strand
ACTTCCCGTCTTCGCTTGCTTGCTTGTAGAAGGCTGAAGCTGGCTTGGCTGGAGTCGACTATTTGATTTGATGGTGAGATCGAAGGTAATTTTGGACTCGAATCGGGCCGTATATATACTGTTCTCCAGCAAAAAGTAACATGTAGGTGCGAAATCTAACACTTAGGGGACCGTAGTTGGCGAATTGCTGTGCAGCAAAGTTGCCGAGTTCCGAACCACTGTGATGATCTGAAATGTTGGCGCGTTCTTAAGTTGGCGTCAGCTAGTTCTTAAGTTTGCATGGGGACTTAAATTATTTTCGTCAGAAGTTACGCAGGAGATGGTAACTTTGTTGGACATAGTGCGATGAACGCCGAGAAAGTTTGAAGTCGTTGTTTCGGCTGTTTGTGCGATGATATATTTAGTTTTTGTTCGGCAAACGTTTCTACGTTTGCCACTAAATATATAACGTGACTGGGGAACTGAATTTACTGGGGAATTTTGAGATATTACGTCAGATGTTTCGCGGGAGATTACCGAACAACTTTCCCGTAAGACGAGGTCTTGTCGGCGGGGAGAAGTTATACGGTAGAAATGAAGGAGCCGTTCGCAGTGTCCTTGGCGGGAGAACATGTTCGCTTTCCAGACAGCTGCAGTGGTCGGAATGGTCCTTGAGAAATTTGTGGGGGAAACAATGCTAGTTGCTTTCTCGGAAGACGAGGTCTCAACTCCCGAGGAAAGTAGACGTAGATTATTGAAGCTTGCCGGGAGATATACGACGTGTCCTTGGCGGCCGAACGTGCCCACGTTCGTCAGACAAATGTTATATCGTCCCGGGGACTTGTGGAGTGAAGCTCCAGGGAAATTTAAGCGAGTTTTCCCGTAAAAGGCATTTACGGGAAAATCGCAAGACGCTGTCTGATGTTGGCCCTTTAGAGGGCCAAATAGTTGGTTGAAGAATTTATGGTTCGTTGTCGCATTGAAGTTGGCCCTTTTGAAGGCCAAGAAGTTTGTTGTGGAATTCCGACTGTTGCTTCGACGTGATGTCGGCCCTTTCGAGGGCCGAGAAGATGTTTCGGAAATTCCACCGGGTGTTTCGCTTTGACGCATTAGCCCTTTGCGGACCAAACATGATGTTGATTGTTATTTTCGCCGGAGTATATATACGTTGCTGGGGATATCGCACGAAGCTAAATTATTGTTAAATATTGTAGCTGCGCTACAACAGGCTCGCAGGTAGGCGGAGAAAAATCTTAAATAGGATCATTGGTCGAGTTGTACATCAAATTAAAGGTCTATCTTAGGAGAACAAAATGCTGCAAATGACATATCAAAAGGTTCACCCTACACACAATGGCGGCCGTTTAGAGTTATAATATTGTACATTTTGAAAAAGGCTTAATTTTATTTATTGGCAATAGCTTTTGTAACGGTGGTCGTTACTTCACCGCCCTGCCACAACACTTGGGTTCCCAAAAGGAACGTGAATCAGTTAGATCTAATGAAGCAAACCCGCGATTTATTAATACCATTACTTAATCTAATTAGCCACATACAAGGGTAACCAGCTTTGATACGCACTAAACTAAACTAAACCACTAATGATAATTTACTTAGTAACAAAATGTTCAAATTAGGCCCGGCGTATAAGGACTAGCGTATAAATGTTCAACACGCTATTATGTCATATCGCAATTGGGTCGCTTTTATGGGTTAGCCGATCATATCCAACTTGACATGATGCCCGCTGATTGGTCGAGCGACCCTGTGAAGCAGCAAGACTATTGACGGACCACACTGGTATCGATTCCCATCGCTTTGTGATGCGCATAGAGTTACTTGTTATTGCCAAACCCTGATCTCAGGCGCATCACAAAAAAGCAAAACTCCGACAGTCCACACTAGAAATACCTGCTGAAATACATAGCATTATAAATGGCTACTACACCTGCCTAGTTCACTGCCAAACTGCAGAAGGAAAAGAGTTTGAGCATTTATTGTAAAAAAGGTGAGCTGTTATTAGTAATTGTTATTTTTTAACATGTAGTAAACATTTATTATTTGAAATAAAAATTGTTCCTCATCCTCCTCGTAGACCGTTCCCATTGTAGATGACAAGTCACTCACTATCTACAAAAACAGTTCCTTCTGGTAGTGTAGATTGTAGGCGTTTTGGTTTTAAATCTTATGCCAAGTAAAATTAAGCCATTTTTAAAAAAACCCTATATTGTAACTTTAAATGTCCGCCATTTTGTGTTGTGTGAACTTTTGATGTCTGATTTGCGGGCATTTTGTTCTCCTAAGATATACCTTTAATTTGATGTACAACTCAACCTATGCTCCTAGTTAAGATTTTCCTCCGACTCCCTACAGGCCGTCCCCCTAAGGTGATAAAATATTATAATTGTTTCAAAAATTTTTTTTTTTTTTGTATAGAAATTATATGCCAAGTTTTGTAGCGTAATTTACAATGGTTACAAAAATATAATGCCGTTCACATACTTTTGTAACATCCTCATATTATATTCTTCGACATTGGTTGATGTGTAAAAGTATGCATGAAAACAAACTATTTTCATCTATGTCACACATTTCCTTCTTAATTTGCATCTGTTATTAATACAAGTATTACTTAGATGATGAAGACAAATTGTATAATAGATTGTTATAATGATTTCATGTTAAGTAATAAATTGTTTATTCATTCATAAGCACATTTTGTTGCCTTTACAATCAACATAAACATACACACTGTGAGACGTGTTAAATGTTTGAATCGTCCTGGACTATCACTGATGATGTAATGAATAATAAAATTGAATCAGTTTGTTCCTCAGGATATCTTTTAGTTGCAACGTACCACACATACAAACCGTCCTCCTCTTCTGGGAAGGCGATTTGCAGCGTTCGTCATCACAAAAAAAAAAATAAAATAAAAATTTTGGATAAAATTTATTTACCTGCGTTGACTTCCAAATTTCAGAGTTAAAAGGAGTTTAAATTAAAATTAAATCATTACTAAAAGTTTATTTAATATTTAAATGTGAAATGAATATTTAAATATTTACAGAGACATTCACAACAACAAAAAAACCACTTCAGTGTCTCTAAATTAAAACAATGAACTCATATAATTTCCAAAAAATTATAAGTAAAAAATAAAATAAAATAACTATTTGAAATTAATTACCATTATTATAAAAAGAGTGTTTATTCTCTATTATGCCTTTATCACGCTTTAAAATCTATTATATTTTACATTAAAAGCAAAAGAAATAAATAATATATACTTATTTGAAGAAATTTAATAAGTCCAAACTGTAAACAAACATAATGTCAATAGCAGACGACATCTGTTGTCTAGTCTTCATTTCACATATGTTTTACAACGATTATCTCTTGCAGCGACAACTCTACAACAATTCTTTTCCCCTTTTTGAGATGTGAATTTAGAATAATCTTGTGCACTTTTTTTTTTGGTAACTCTACTCGCAATATAATCATTGTAGAATAAGTTACACCACCTTCTGGAATGTTTCTGCAATCAATTATGTACGGCCTAGCTGATGCAACTGGGTGTCTAATATTTATCTCTATAAATATTTTGACTAAAATTTTCTTAAAAAACTTCCAGTAAATATAATTAAATTTGCTCAGCTCAGAATTTAATTTACGATTACTCTTTATATTTGACCTCTGAGTAGCGAGAACACTGGAACTGAACTTACTTGTGCTTCGTATATTACTACAGCTAAACACAATTATTATTTTTATTAAAGGAGATTATTGTGAATGGATAACTATACAACAGGTAATTGATTACTCTCAAGTTTGTTGTAAGAAAATCAATAATTAATTTAATCAAAATAAAATAAAAAGTTGATCCTTCTTCCTGAGTTGTGGGTTTGAATCCTTAAAGTTAATCACTCATATCCTGAAGAGTAGCCTAATTCCTCCAATTTACCAAATAGAGTTAATTGTGTACTAACTCATTTGGATAGGCTGTATGATCGATCCTGCGAAGCCTACTTTAAACGTGTAACTTCTAACGTTGAAATATTTAAGTTTTACAAAGTAAAAATCCTGAATGTTGTTTCAAATTACTAAGAACTTTCTAGCATATTACTTAGCAATTGTACGTAGAGAATACAAATGTTACAGCCTGACACTGGTCTATAACATCGTTAAATTCGTAATTCCTCCTAAGATTAAAAATTGATATTAATCCAAAATCTGTAATACTCATCACTGGGCCGTGCTTCACTCTTTATACTCGTCCTGACGTCACTCCTGGTACCCCCTTATATTGGTTTGCACCAGATTTTGATTATTTTGATTTAGGCCTTTCACACCTTTTTTAAGAAAATTTTTCTCATGATTAATTTTTTATTTAATTAATCTCCTTTTTATTTTTTCTTGTAAAATTCAATTATTTTCTTTGACGTATCCCCTCCGCTTCTTGGATTGTGAAATGTTTTCTGATCCCCTCTTCTTCGTAGTACAACCATCTATTGTTCTTCATTTTTTGTTAACAGCTTCGTCAGGTTGATGGTCTTGTTTTCTTCATCACGCGATACGCTTTCGGCACGATCTCGAATGGTGTTTTTCTGACTTCTTGTTCACGTGCACGGCACGTTTTTCGTTAACTCGTGCTTTTTGCAACTCTGACTTTTGTCCTTTCACTTCTTTTTATTGTTCATGTTCGCACTTTTACGTAGTGGTTACCAGGGGTTTACTCCAGTACTGGAACGCTGCCGAAAGTGGAGGGTCCACACAATTTTTGAAGTTTTCACTTCTGTAACACCTACTTTACGTATCTTTGGTGAGTTTAAGGATGCAGATAATATGCTTTTTTTTTATAAGAAAAGTACACGTGTCGTATATGCACTATTTTTGTACTTGTATATAGCACATAGCAAATTTTAGAGACACATACTATTTTAAGCAAAAACTTGGCAAAATGTCTCTTATTTAGTCAATAGTCTTTATCAGAAATTTAATGCCTCAGTAAAAGTCTGTAAACCTAAACACATTTTATGTATTATATCAAGAAATGACTTTTTTTATATAAAAACAATTAAACACAAGCAAGCTTATTACGAGAACACAACGCGCAACACAGACTCAAAAGTCACAAAATGAGGAAAAAGTTATTGACGTGTTTGGAAAGAAGAAAAGAAATTTACAGTTTACTTTTTCAGATAAAATATTAGTGTCAAAATCATAGCCTAATCGATATATAATATAATTATTGTTTCCCCTTCGTGTCTGGTTGGTGAAAATAATTTGTTGTAAATGTGGTCGGAGTGTCCATAAAAAAACGCGTATATGATGTATGATTTTATTTTATTTCACCACTTTCGAAGTAAATTTAACTTAAACTGCAGAAAGTAATTTAAGCAAATTATGGAGGATTTTTCAAAATTAAAATGTTGCTCTTGAAACTGGTAAATACAAAAATGTTTATACAACACACATACATTTTTGTCTGGACACAGCACCACATTTACAACAAATTACTATACTTAATTATATACGGTACCTTAAAGTTTACTTTTTCTTATCAACAGCTGTGACAAATCTTGTAAAGTGAAAGTGTATATATGTTTAGTTCGTTTTGTCTATTTCAGAATAAGGACATTGTTATTGCATTTTTTTAAAGTTAAAAGTCCACTGATCCATCCAAATAAAGTAATTAAAAAAAAGTATTACAGTATTATGTTTACTTTCTCCCATATACCGTTTATAGAGAAAACTAATGTAATAATTTTGATAAAATTTGCTCGGTTGCTGTAGATTTACCAGAGTGGAGGGTACCCCTTAATCCCTTACTTCCCTGGCTGCCCCCTCCCTAGAAAAAATCATATGAGCGCCCATGATTGAGACATAAGATTCTGGTTTTTATTTAAAAAGAACTGTGAAATGTAAGCTTCATAAAATTGTCAAATAACCTCAAAATTTACATAACAAAAATTGTCATTTTGTAAATTAAAATAACTTTGTAATCATAGAATATTAAACAACTAAATTAAATCTGAACTTAAGTTGCTTTTAAATTTAATTTACCTTTTTATTTATTTTTATTTTATAAAACGTAATATTCAGAAATCAGTATGTGTTGATTATAGCCTAAAGCGGTTAAACTAATAACTTTTCACTATTCTTATATGTAAGTATTTCATGTTTGGATCATTAGTTCTATTAAAATCAAATCAAAAATGTATGTTTATAAATATAACGAAGAAGTGAATATTATGTAAATAGGGTTAATAATTTTTTTAAACAAAGCAATTTGTGCAGATGTTAACATACAATTAATTAACGAGTGTGAAAACGGTGCATAATGACGGCAATCTAGCAAACGAGTGCATCCATGTTTAAATAGAGATGGATTTATAAAATATGATAAAAAGCAAATATTTAAAATTGAAATCAATTTTTAAAACAGTTTTAAACTCTAAATAAGAACAAAATCTTATAATATTGAAAGAAGCGACAGTAAATTAAAACTATCGTCAAAATAATAATATTTATACAAACTCGATGCTTGACGGTAAATAAGTCATAGCAAATATACAATAGGTGGCAGTGAACTTATAGTAGCCCGGGATTGTTGAAAAATAAACACTAATTTTTGCATTCTAAAAGTACACATCAAAAAGTGCAGATCAATTATTTCTTTGTCTGAATATTTTAAGTTTAAAAGAACAATTTAGAACAGTAGCACTTGGAAGGTACAAGAAATTTGAATGGCTATTCTAATAAATGAATTAACATGCAATAAGAAATATTGATTTCAATAGAAGCCAATATGAGCCTACATGGTAATGTTGAGCCTACATTTTCAAACAGACTTTGCAAATTCAATTTAAATATTTCCTAATAATTTTTTTTTAAATATTATCTTGAACATAATTATAATAACTGTATAAACATTTCTTTTAGTGATTACGTATGTCTATATTGTTAAAATAATAAGCCTATATAATATTATAATAACTGCATAAACATTTCTTTTAGTGATTACCTATGTTTGTATTGTTAAAAAATAAGAAGCCTATATAATGTTATAATTTACCTTGTTTAAAATTTAAGTTGCTAAATAATATTGCACATTTAATAAAAACCAGAATCCAAAGACCCGAGAGTAAAGAGTTATAACTATTTACATAGTATAATATAATACAATTATTAATTTTTTAACTATGTGCTCTAGAAAAGCTACCACAATAAAGCTGTAAAAAAAAAAAATGTGTTAAATAAATCTACCTTTGTCCACTAAAAGAAGTTATTATTTGAATTATTTAGGATATATCATAATGTAAGCTCTTTTCATAAGGTAGAATGAATATAACATATTTAAAAATTTTGAAAATATTCCAAACCTTGGTAATCTGGACATCCGATAATCCCAACACATAATATTAATCAAATTGAAAACCTTTATTATGTAGTGTTTGCATACATTGTCTTTTAATAGATTGTACTTATTTGTTTATTTAGAGGCGATGATAACCACCCAGGTTTTTCAATTAAAAAAAAAGAAAAAAGGCTTATTTGTTTATCAAGGGTACAAAGTAGAGTTTGTTGCACCAATAAAACGTGACGGTTTATTGAAGATGACTAAGTAAACTTTGACCTGTAATACACACGCAATTTTTCCTACAGCTGCGTTTTAAATTAAAATGCTTTAGATTTTAAAAATATCTGTTTTACTAAACAAAACGTTTTAACATTACAATCTATTTCACAAACGTTCTATATAATATTCCAGATAGTATTGTAGTTCACATGTATGCCACCAAAAGCAACACAACTCTAAGCACAACAATCAACATTTTCAAAACATAGCCTACATCAGCTGTTTACTTTGCACCCTAGAGTTTACTGTAAAGTATTGTTTTTACGCACTCCTTGAGGTTAGTTTAGTTTGTGAACTGCTGTGAGTGTACAAGAACACACTTTATTAAGTAGCTGTAGGAAAAACATTGTCTTTGTTCTTTAGTGTACTGTACCTTATTTCTAGACTCAATTTGAATGCAGTTAATTTATTAATTTTTGTTATTGGCCAAATTTATGTATATTAATGTGTTTGATAATCTGCGACACCTCTGGTCCCAATTAGTTTGGATTATCAAGATTCTACTGTAAACATAATTTATAGTGGTAGTAAACATTTGACTTTGATATATTTTCTTCACATTATTATTGAACTTAAATGTCTATATTTTATTTGTGTTTAGTGTATTTTTACTTTTTACTTGTACAATTATAAATAATAAAACTGATTTTGTTCTTCATAGTTCGTATTCAACTGCTGCCTAAAATACGTATTTGGGATAAAAAATAATTATTATTAGGAAAACCAATGAGATAATAACTACGAGGGCTGTCCAGAAAAAACAGAGGTTTTGACCGGGCACGGCAGTGGGATTTGTGCCTATCTTACTTTGTATACACTTGAGTGTCCAAATGAGCGCTGCAATTGAAAATCCTGCCAGTTGTGAAGTACGAACTGTGTTAGGTTTTTGTTGGCGAAAAATCACAAACCAATTGAAATTTATCGCCAGATTTGTGATGTGTTCGGCAAAGGAATAGTGAGATAAAGCCGAGTGAGGCAGTGATGCATTGATTTTAAAAATGGCAGAACCAATGTTCACGATGAGGATGGCAGTGGTATCCCTAGTCTTGTGAGTGATGAATTAATTGGTGGTGAAAATCAATGAAGAAATCTGTGAAAATTGTCGTTTTACGATTACGGAACTCTCAGAACATTTCCCCCAAATTTTACAGAGTTTATTTCATGAAATTGTGGTTGGTAAACTTGGCTACCACAAATTTTGTACCAGGTGTGTTCCGAAAATCCTAATGGAAGACCACAAAAAACAGAGAGTTGCTGCAGCACTGACATTTCTGGAAGACTTTTACAAAAGTGGAAACCAAGTTATCAATCGTAACGTAACTGGCGACGAGAGTTGGGTAAAGCACGTCAACTGTGAAACAAAATGGCAGTCAATGGAATGGGGACATCAAAGGAATGGAAACTGCCCAAGAAACCGAGGAAGTGTCTGCAAACGCTGTCAGGCGGTTATGTGCCTTTAAAAAATTACGAGTTTGAGTCATTTCCTTGTGCTTTCTTGCGCAACATTAGTTGATTTAGACAGCTAGACTACAATTTTACAACGATGATTACTTATCTAAATATATGTTTTAAAACAAATTTGTGAATACAAAAATTAAAGTTTAAAACTTTTTCTTTTCCAATGGTTTATGTTTTAATTAAATTGTATAATATTTAGTGGGTGAAATTATTAGTATGTTCAGAGACTACTCAAATGACCAGTCAACACCACTCTAACTTGGGTTATACGTAAATTATAATAACCCAAAGGAGGGAGCTGCAGCCCCCTTGGATCCGCCAATGCCTTGAATATTGTAATTATCTCTATAAAAGGTAAAGACCTCAATCACTCACTCACTCACTCATCATCACTAGTTCTCCCACTTCCCATGAAACTAGAGAGATGAAATTTGGCATGTGTATACTTTGTGATGTAAATAGGAAAACTAAAGAAATTTAATTTTGATATTCAAATTTTTAGGGGTAGTATTGGGTTGTAATTTATATATATAAAGCTGAAATACCACTGACTGACTCACTCATCACAGTATCTCAAAAACCATACCACTTAGGAACGTACACTTATTGCTCATAGGTCCTAGAGGCGCACTAAGAAAGGATTTTAAAATATTCGGCCTTTAAGGGTTGAAACAACCCATAAAACAATAAATATTGTTTGTTATAGACCTCAAAACCCCTACCGCCTAGGAACATGAAATTCGATACACATATTGCTCATAGGCCCCAGAGACGCACTAAGAAAGGTTTTTAAATATTTGTCCTTTAAGGGTTAATAAAACAATAAATATTGTTTGTTATAGATCTCAAAACCCCTACCGCCTAGGAACGTGAAATTCGATACACATATTGCTCATAGGGGCCCAGAGAAGCACTAAGAAAGGATTTTAAATATTTGTCCTTTAAGGGTTAATAAAACAATAAATTTGTTTGTTATAGATCTCAAAACCCCTACCGCCTAGGAACGTGAAATTCGATACACATATTGCTCATAGGCCCCAGAGAAGCACTAAGAAAGGATTTTAAATATTTGTCCTTTAAGGGTTAATAAAACAATAAATATTGTTTGTTATAGATCTCAAAACCCCTACCGCCTAGGAACGTGAAATTCGATACACATATTGCTCATAGTCCCCAGAGAAGCACTAAGAAAGGATTTTAAATATTTGTCACGTAAAAAAACAAAATGTGCAGAATAACAACTTACATTTATATATGTAGAAAAAACTCAAAAACAAATTCATTCTCGTAGGAAAAATCTAAAAAAATAGTTACTTCCGGTCAAAAAACGTGCTTCCGGTTGTTGGATTTTTTGACTAACGAACTCTTCCGAGCGACGTCGACAGCCAACATGTGTACCAAATTTGAACCAAATCGGACTTAAAATGCGGCCGCTAGAGTGCGAACACATGTATACATATAAATATATATTAATTTTAATGACACCCCAAAACGTGTTATGGGGACCATGATCGGTGCTCATTTGCTGCTCCCGACCTTGTGTCTTACCATAAGAGCCACTGCAATAGCTCATTTTTCCTTTGGAAATTCGGTAATAAGACATATAGTAGACCTATTTATTGATAATATACGGTAATTGATAGAGTACAGTAACTTTTTGGTTAGGTTTTTGATTAAGTGTAGGCCTACACCTGAGACATACTGGTTCTTTTAACCTTTATTATAACTGTTGTTATAAAATATAAGAAATAATTGGATTTTAACATTTAACAGGATTTACCATCTTAGTTTTGAGGTTATTATTAATCCTACACCTTTATTATAAATAAAACATAACATATGTTTTTAGAAGGTTCCATCGGGGGTTGGTGGACTACGGCTAAAGGCAATCGGGATAATTAGGGTTGATAATTAATTAATTCCTCTGGGTTTGTGGCTAACGTCCATTTTGTATCGACAGTTACAGTCGCGCCTTCCTTAAACTTACGAAGTCGATGCAAATACACGCTGATCAGGCTTTCCCGATTAACATCAAAGGGAAAACTGGTACAGTAAATGATAGCAGAGCGTGTCAGTAAATGGTACCACGAGCGAGGCTACGTCCCGAATTAAATGCTAGCGAGCGAAGTTAAATGAGGGAATTAAATGCATAAGCGATATTAATCCTAAAAAGCCAATTTATTCATGTCCGACTTTGCCGATATTACGTCATCACTTCCGGCCGGTAAAAACCACGTTTTTTATTTTTGTGTAAGCTAGTCACCTAACCGAATTAACCCTCTTAATGATAAACTTAATCAACGAATATTTCAATATTAATTATACGCGTTGCCGTTAAAATTTACCTTATTTTAATTTCTACACCCAGTTCCATTTAGTGTGAGTTATGAGGTTGGTATAGTGTTTCTTTTATTTATGATTCCGGCTTTATTGGTGAGTACATAAATTATTTTTATTATATTATAATAAGCAGTACCTTACTTTATTCATATTCGTAAGTCAAATTACTAAACTGAGAGTCAACCAAAAAGAACTTTAATCGACCTAACCTCTCAAAGAAAGTTGAATATTGTTTAATAGGCCTAACAAAATTAAAAATTATCCTTGGTAAAACGTACTTGTGTTTCATTACATAACAACACCCTAACCAATAAACCTTAAATGTACCAATCTATATATTTTCACTACAAAATTTATAAACACAATACATTCAGTCCTAGCCTACATAGTCTGCATACATAGTTGCATACTTTACTCATAATTTTCCTACATATATAGCACTATTTACAACATAAAGTCTGTTAAATCATAAATTTCACATAGCGAATGCGCAACCTGTTTTTTTTATAATCTTTTCTACCAAAATAATTAATTTATAGTAGGCCTACAACAAATAACTCAGTTTTTTATACTCTTAAAATATTATATCTGTCAACAACAACCCAATTTTGCGTCTCTTTGTCACTGATTGTTTTCGATAATAATTTACTTGTTATTTTCCAAATAGTAATCCTTTTTTCATTGAAACTATTGTAACAGTAGCAATATTTTACAGGTTTTGCAATACTTTAAGATACAACACACATTTATGATACAAATTTATAGCCTACCATGTTTATGTCATACAACTGACAGCTGATAGTACTTTTTCTCAGTTTGGCCATCCAAACAATATATATTTTACAGTATTAGTGATATTGTCTAGTTACTTTGCATATTTCAGTGTTTCACAGGTAAAATGGGTGTTTATAACTTTTAGGCCTAGTTTGGATTTGTCAATGGTGCTTGATAGTATTTCAGGTGACGTAATTTTACATAAATTATTCAAATATATACACCTTTTTTGACATTTCAGACCACATATGGCCTACACCTGCTTGTTAACAAAAATTCAATACATTAGGCCTATAATCAGATACTCAAGCACATACAGCCTAACGATTTTCCCTTTTTTAGAAATCTAAATCTCATTTCTAATTCAACTGAATTGTAACACTGACATTTAAATCAAAACTGTTTTACAACATTACAGCAAATTACAGTACTTTCAGAAAACATTGACTGATTTAATTAATCTTTAATAATTTTGAAATAATTAAACCATACTTAACCTAATTCTCTACTTACAGATAAGATATTTTTGTTTCATGAATTCAATCAATGATCACATTATTATAATTTTATAGAACAGTTTCAAATAATATTCAATAATTGTAAAACAATAATAATTACACATAATATAGTAATTTGGTTACACCTTAACAATTAACCAAAAGTAAATGCATATTAAATATTGTTCAATTTAACCAATAAATAAGCTACAACAGTTTTTATTGAGCTTATTACCCATTGACAGGTTGTTTACAGCATATTATTTAGCTAAGGTATTGAAACGCCCAAGACATCTGGAGCTACAATATAAGTAACCGAGCGCAGGTAAATTGTTTTGTGTGTTTATAATCTATTGTTTACAGGTATTATACTGCTATATATTCTTTATTTCAGCTAATTATTGCCTTCATATTTGATTCAATTCCTAATAGTCTACCAGGCCTTTTCATTTTCAAATTGAACGTTGTTTACAGATAGATAATTGTCTATTATTGTATTTTGTTGTTTTCAGAAAATTTTTTTCCAGCTATTTACAGTTATAAACAGTTTTTAGGTATTTACGTCCCTAAGAATTCCAGCTAATTCATCAAATAAATATTACAGCCTACAATATTTAATAAATCTTTATATATTTTAAATAACGCCAAGCTTTTAAATAATTTTAGTAAATACTTTATATAAAACAATAGTTCTAAACAATTTTATTTCAATAAAAAGTTTTCGTCCTAAATCAACAATAGTAAACCGACAACATATTTTTAAATAATTTTGCCACCGATTGATTATCTCTCAAAACTACAGCCACACCTAGACAATCATATAGCCTACAACAAATAAAAATAATAATAACTACATTATAATTAATATCACAAAATAGCAGTGATCAGGTAACCACAATTCTACAGTTATGACCCAACCAAAACAAATAGTTTTTATCGGAGATAGTCACACTGCTCGACTAGGCCGGCACTACCAATTACGTAACCACAACCACTTAACAAAAGTGTACTTCCATGGGTTGCCAGGAGCGACTTGTGCTAAAATAAAACTTTATATAAAGTCAAACAGAAAAATAATTTTCCCAAATAACTGTACAAGTCTAATTCTCGGAACCAACGACTTGCTCAAGCAACAAAGCTTTGAGCAACTACGAGTTAATGTCAAGTCAATAATCAAACTCATTAAACGTTGTAACCCAACCGGTAAAATCGCGCTATTCGAACTTCCGATATTCCCAAAAATTAAAACCAAACCAAAAATAGTTGCACAGATTAAAGCCTACAATAAATTTATAACAACTTTATTTGATATAAAATTGATCAGATTCAACATCGACGATTATGATTCGCCAAAGTTCTTCTTAACGGACGGATTACATTTTTCAGGATCAACCAATTCCTTAATATTGAAAACAATAAATGAAATAACAAATGGTAAATCAATTTCATGCATAGAAAATCAATATAATAAAGTTAATTAAAAGAAACAAAACAAAAAATTACAATTAACTGTATAAACCCTAACCATATTAATAGAAATTACGGCTTACATAGTGTCCTAACTAACAGAACAGTATTTAACAAGGAATAAATTTTTTAGAATAATCAATTTTATTTAACCTTATTAAAATTTCATACTCTTAGGATATCAATCGACCAAGCCAATCCTAGGACACTATATAACAGCACCCCCCCACACCCCAATCTAATTGTCAACCCGATCGTTCCGACCTGCCTTTGCCGAACACCTAGCTCCGATCGGTGATATTAGATTGTAAGTTATTTCTTATTTCCTATTTCATTCTTCTAACTTATAACAATAGCACACACCTCTAATCTATCGATGGTTTCGTTCGGTCGATAGGTATGGCTTGGGTAATCTCTTACGAGGGCTTACCTCTACCTAACATGACGTAACAACTATTCGAAGATTAGAGCTTTTTCCAGATCCATCAAATTTTTTTTCCCATTACATTTATAAGGTCTCACCAAACGTCCAGTC
>JAGFPH010011783.1:6963-19300 GCA_018207615.1 Philaenus spumarius | reverse complement strand
AAGTAAAACAAAACTAATGAAAGTTAGTAATACAAATAACTATTTTAAAATCAGCTGTTAATGGAAATGTTAGAGCAATATACCAACACTAAACATATTTAATTATTATTAAGTATATGGCGCTCCCATGGTACTAAAGTATTTAGTATAGTTTGTGTTGTTTTTACGTCCACAAAAAGTACGTAAAAACACGCTTGTATTCCAATGTTATGTTGTGTGAAAATTTGAAAGCAATAGGTGAAGAACTTTTGGAGATTTACTATTTTGAACAAACGAAAATTTACATTTTTGTTTATATAGATAACAAATTTGTGCTTTATAAAATTCTCAACTTTGTAAACACAATATTAAAAGATCTATAAAGATCTGAGTGAATAGTTATTTATTATTTGGTTATTGTGAGGTAAATTAAGTCAGAAGATGTACTTGAAATTACTTATCTAGCACAGAGTGGACATATAAAGCAAAATGTAAGCCAACACATTTCTTATTTTTTACACAAATTATCAGACCAAATGTAATTTTAATTACTTTTTGCTATCCAAAAATATAAATTTTACTACTCTATACAAACATAAATTAATAAAGGTAATTTATAAAATAGCGGTACATTTAAAACATTGAGAGAATGTTTGTTGCATTACATTGTTAAATTTTTGCACCACCCTTAGATAATTGAAATTAATAGCTTTAAAATGAAAAGTCCATATTTATATTTAAAACTGATCCTGAAATGTTAAGCCGTTTCTAACCTGTGTATACATTGGCATTGTTACTATAAAACAGATTATTTTACCATCATCGTAAGCCCTCAAGGAGTTATCGTTAATTTATATGCAATCATTTAATACCGTGATACATCCAATTTGGTGTCATGAATTCAGTGAAATCCTATTGCTTTAAATGAGCAATTCTTGTATCTAACTTTGTATCTTTGTATCTGTCGCGGATCTCGAAAACGGCTCTAACGATTTTGATGAAAATTTGCATAAAGGGGTTGTTTGACGTCAGGAATTTAATGCGCTAGGTCATATGTTTCAAAAACGCGCATAAATTCTGAAAAACGCGCATAAAATTTAAAAACTTAACTTCATTATACCACCTTTCAAGTCACTTAGAAGGCGAATAGGTACAGCTTCTTCTTATACCTCCTTCAAAGTCACTAAATATTCGAATAGATACATTATAGATACAATCCAGATGTTATACTGAACGATGCTCGTTCACCCAGGCACAAACGAGAAAAAGTTTAGCGAGAGCCTTTAGAGAGTTTTCCAACTGCGAGCGAAGCGAAGCAGCCATCTGAGGCCGTCCAGGGGCAGAGCCCCTAGTTTAAAGTAATACGTGCTGACCCGTGCGAATATTTCGCAAATTAGGACCAGGCCTACACTTGCCTGATTTAAAAAGTTGATTTAATTCAGTTAATTACGTTTATTTATTTACGATGGTTTATAAATAACAGCTTATAAAAATGTATAGATCTAACTCTTTACGTTGACCTAATTTGATTTATTTGCGTGATAGATTGCACTTGCATATAAAATGTAAACCAATCTAACAGCTGTCAGCTAGTTGTTAATAGATGGCGTCTTTCATTAGGAATCGTGTTAAATTTCATAGGAAAGTTTTTTAATCATTTTTTTAACGAAAACATTAATTTTAAGGGGCTCCGGAGCACCTACAATTTGATTATTTGGTTTCTTAGTGCTTATTATTGCCCTTTATTCATTTAGATTTAAAACAAGCCTAAATTTATTATTATATCTCAACTTTAAGTGGGTAAAAATACGTTTTTGTTTCGTATGTTACATGAGAATAAGGCAAATTTTGTATCATATTCTTAATAATTTGATATGATTTATCCAATTTGAAAATAATAAAAATTGCCGGCTATGGTGGGAATTTTCATTTTGGTAGGGATATTTAGCTTTTTCTGTAGTGCCTAACCTGATTATACAGTCTTTGATGATATTCAGCTGATGACAACCTTGCATATGGGGCTGGTATGTATTAAATTAGTAGGTAAAACTTTTAAACATGTTTTCCGGAAATCATATATTTTATTCACAAAAGGAACATTTTCTCAAAATCTATCTAACATAATGATCTGAAATTTGCAGGGGTTGTTTAATGGAGTATACTACTGGTTTTCAAAAGAGCATTTTGTAATATAAGTGTTCATTTCTAAGTTATGACTGAGAAATGCGGCAAAACTGGTTAAAATTTTATTATTTTATAAAAATAATGACAAAATGTATTGAAATGCTTGTATTGCAAAACCCTAATGTTAAATTTTGTATTTAAGTAGTACTAACACTGATAAAATTTTACTAATTTTGATCTAGTAGTTCCTGAGAAAATGTACCTTAATTGTATTTTTAACATTGCCGAGATAGGACGCTCCGGAGCCCCTTAAGCTACTTGTATATTTTTCGTTAATATCGGGGAACATAATTTTTAAAATGATGTTTGAATCATTCATTTTTATGAAGTATTAAGGGAGATATCGCTTAGTGACAAAAAAACATTTTCGGAAATAACAATATGAGGATTATTTAGTTGACTGTCAGTACTTATGTGCAAAGTCTAAAACAACATTCTCGTCATAGGTGTTCAAAATCAATTGTTTTCGGTGCCTCCAAATACGAGTTGATTATTTTTTTAATACTCTGGTGATTTCTGATAAGAAAAATGAAATGTGCGAAACTAATAAATTTTTTTCAAACAATACAAAATTATAAAAATGTATTTGCAGTATAACTCAAGACCTGCCTCTTTAGAATTATTTATAATCAGTATGCATTTATAAAATTAACCTCTTTATAACTGGTATTTATTGGAATGGTTATAAAGTGTATGTACAAAAACAGACTATGACATGTTGGTATTTTAAAACTAATCCAGTCCAAATAATGAAAATTCAATTTAAAAAAAATGTCTTAGCTAATTTTTAATGCAATATTTGTATACAAAATGTAGACATAGAAAAACATTTAGTGCACACGAAAAATAAAAAATAAATTATAAAAATAAATCACTAAAATATTTACAACACATCACTACCTTGCAGGCCATGTTGTATCCGGACAAAGAAAGCACAAGACTAACCATTTCTTCTACCGCCTCCTATATATAGCGAGATTTGAAACAATATGGTGAAAGTGAGAGCAAAGCTATTCCCTCCTTGTCTTGTCTCCATGTAATAAAGCATTTTCTGGAAACCATATTTCTGCAGTTATTTGAAAATTCGATTCCATGGTATAATGTTCATGCAGGGTTACGCAAGGGGCCGTTACGTGTAGCTTACCAAATACATAACCGGGCATATAGAGCGGTGTTTTGAAAACTTAAATTTTAATGAAACTGTTATATGAGCGAATGTTTTAGAAATGTCCGTGAACTAGAGGCACTTTAACAATGTAAACATTCTTTATGTAATGGCTATTTGTATGGAAATTCCTTTAAGAGCTGGATAGTTTATAATGTTAAGTTTAAAAGATATGAATTGCACATTTAATGACTAATCCACCATTTGTAACATCCGTTAATTGTATTAGTTAGAGTACAATTTTTAGAATATGTTCACATAGCCTACTAGTGGAATAGTCATGCTTCGCTGAACAATCTCCAACACAAATTGTTGTTTATAAACTAAAATTAATTATTACTTTTCACGCTTATATCCGATTCCGTTTGTCCCTGTCTTCTAAATATAGCCTACTTTTAACGTGCTATTTGTATTGTATAAAGTTACTAGATTTATTGAAATTCATATTTTCCCGCCTTTTTAGAAATGTTCGTTTTATTATTTGATTAAGTGTAGGTCTAAACAATGAACGATAAAATCGCAAACTTTTCAGCGGTTAGTGCATGTATTATCATCAACAAAAAGGCCGTAAAGCTATGTATTTTGCTAAATTTAATTATCTCATGTATGTCATTAATCTATATATATAAAAGCCAAAACCCACTGACTCACTGACTCACTGACTCACTCATCACGATTTCTCAAAAACTACCGAACGGATTGGAATGAAATTTGGTATGTAGCTTCTGCTAGGGCCATAGGTGCTCACTAAGAAAGGGTTTGAAAAAATTCGAAATTTTAGGGGGGTTTGGGGATCAATGTTACTAAAATCATAATTTCAGATCTTATGCTACAATAGTGCTTTTATTATTTAAGATCTATATATTATTATATAAAAGCAAAATACCACTCACTGACTGAACACTTAAAAAGAATACAATTACGTTAAAAAGAGTGAAAATACCAACCACCACGGGCAACGCCGTACGGGTCAGCTAGTAGCATATAAAACTAATAAATACATGACTAAGTACAGTATTTTTAATTTCATGAAAAATATTTTCAGCTTTAATGCTATATTTATTTTACGCTTTGTTCACCGTTACAATGTTAGGTTCAATAATAAAACTCGTGTAGTAGTCTAGCGCAGTGGTTCACAACCTTTTTTATCTTCTGTACTCCTTAAAAAAGATTTTCGTTGAGAAGTACCCCCTGCCCCCCTGAAGAACCATTTAGCATACTTTTAAAAATTTAAGAAATAAGTTAAATTTGTTTTACTTATGTAAATACTAAGACTGAGCTTTAAAGGCACAAATTAAACACACAACATAAATCTAGAATATGATTTTTATTTATAATAATTAAAAAAACAATACTTAATTTAAATTGTGTACATTTTTAACATAATTCAAAAGTAAAGGGACATTTTGTACTGTTATTAAAAAAAAAAATTTATCACGAACAGCTGTGAACAGTAACCCTTAATAATTCTTAATGGTATACTTGAGCTTGGAATTTTAAAATCTGGTTCGAAAGTTGAAAGGTTGAGCCTTAAATCCGGAGCTGCTTCAAGTTTATTTCCATGTTTTTTCTTGATAAAGGCATATGATAAAAATGCTCTCTCAACAAGTAGGCCTACTAAGATTGTAACAGGTACTTCAGGACTTTTCACGTACTTTGGTATTCATTCCTTGTTCCTGCCCAAAACTCAGTAAGATTTGCACTTTAAAACTCGAATCCCAGAGACGAATCCGATGACATTTCAACTAAACGCATCTTTGTCTGAGATTAACAGGTTGGTTGCTTGGTCAAAGGTATTTGAAATCCAGTTCTCTTGACAATTTCGCTCCGGAAAGTACTTCCTCATTGACATTTGAAGTGCTTTTAAGTCTGATATAATATCGCATTTCACTTTCTTTGATAGTTTGAGTTTGATCTCCATCAAGAAACTATGAAGTGTGTCGAAAACTTCATACTGATCCTTATTGAGGTAGGATTCCCATAATCGCAGTTTCTTTATCACGGGCGAGGCAATGCTCTATGTCTTGCTCTGTGATGGCAGTCACACACACACACACACCTTCAGAACAGCAACCATGTTACAATTCCAACCGCCGAAATATTGATTTCCGCCATTACTAATATTTTTTCGCGCCCACAGCCCTCTGGCCCATTTTCTCTTGAACTAACTATTTAGAAGTTACAAACAATATTTTCTGATATAAAATATGTCTGGTTTGTAGTTGAGATTATAATAAAATAAACAGCATAAATAATAATAAATAAACAGCATAAAATGTATACTATAGTAGGGCAGTATAAATTACAGTATATTATGAAGAAAATAAGTGTTTGTTTTATGATTGAACGTAAAAACTAAATAAGCCTATACGGTTTTTAAGGATCATAGTCAGTAGATTAAAAGACGTATTCTAAAGAAACTTAAAACAGGAATTCAGTAAATTCCTACAATATTTTAGGCTACAATTTCGCACAACATATTAAATGTTTCCTTGACATTCAATTTCATCCTTCACCCTTAATTACTAGGTTGGGTGAAAATTCACCCAGGCGGATGGTATTATATCTGCACTAGGATGGCTACACTGCCTACAGCTTTATCTTTCTAGGTATTCCCCTGACAGTGTCCTGCATTGAAATGTAGTGAACAGTTGTCTGTTGTTACTCTGTCCCTATATTTCAAGACTCCCTGGGTGAATAATCACCCATCCTAGTAATAGTGTAGTTTTTTGTGTGTTGTACCATTTTTGTTTTATGTTGTTTGACCATAATAGACATGTCATTTTGACAAAATCTCAGTAATATGGATATAGAAAATACACTTTTTGACATTCAGATGATTGCTTAGATGAATCTTAAATCAACGAACTGGACTTTGTAGAAGAGGATGATGCTCCACCTGATGAGCAAGAAGGAATTGAATATTATGACAGAGACAAAGATCCAGATTTTTTCCCAATCAGTTGTCTTCATCAGATGAATTGGGAGGTGAAATTCAACAGCCATCGACATCTGCCCAGGTTTTTATGATATTACCGAGGAAAAAACGAGGTGTCATTGAATAGATGCTTTCGCTCAGTGTCGAATTAGCAATATTGTGATGCAGTTTGGGATCAAGTATATGCCTGAGTTCGCTTTCAACGATGACTACCCATTGCGAGTCACCTGGACCTTGACATAAAATACATTTTTTTTACAATTTGCATTTTCTAAAGGAAAATGTTGGTCCACAAATTATTACAACTGTAGGATCAAAGTAAGTTATAGTTAATAGGGTTCCTGCACAATTTTAGTGGTGAAATTATTTTCCTACAAAATTTGCATTACATTTTAGTAACATAAATTCTTTGCACACATTTTAGCCTCAGTCTGCTCTACATTCGTTTACCTCATCATCCACGGATGACAAAGAAAGCACAAGTATTTTATTATATTGCTCCAGTAATCAGAGCCGTAGGTAGATTTTTGTTTGGAGTAGCTGATTCTCTTTGATAGTAAACCCCCAATAATTTTTTTTGAAATTTTATGTATATAAAGTTGAATTTTTAGTACACTCTCATGAAAGAAGCAAACATATTTTTATGCTGTGTTACTAGCTTCGAGTAATTGAATTCAAAAAATGTTAATACAATATTTATGTCTAAAAGCAGTCAGTGTATTTGTTTGCTAAGAAAAGGAGTAATCAAAACAATAAAACATACAAATAACATATAAACATATACATTTTTGCTGCATATTTTCTGATTTAAAAAAAAAAACAATTGTAAGTATTCTCAACTTTTGGGCGAAAAAACTTAAAAAATATAAAATTTTCCAATCATGTTTCATTTATATTACGTTAGACAAAGTTAATGTTTTTAAATATTTTATATCTTTAAAAAAATTGTTTTCTTCATCCAAAAGGTGAGAATACTTTTTTAGAGTAAACAAACTTTAAAAATCTAAAATAGAAATTTTGCTTATCGTGTTTCAATTATGTTATGTTTGAAAAAGTTAATGTTATCCATTGTTTTACATTTGTTAAATTTTTTTGAATGTGCCCTTTATATTTTATTTTTATAATGCTATTTGTAATAAAGTATTATTATAATTCATGTTTTTGTAGCACGACATAATGTAAAATAGAATTATGGCAAAGAAAATAAACTATTATGAAAATTTTCGTATATTTATATATTTTTTTAACATTAAAATTATATATAACAATAATTTTATTAAATTAATTAAAAAACACTAATAGACACTCTGTATGATGGGAAATATTAGGTATAGTTTGAAAACATATATATACATATAAATAAGGTGAAATTTTAATAAAATATAAAAACGGGTGAAATTTCACCCATCCTAGTAATAGTGAGTGTGAGATGTATCCTAGTAATTAAGGGTTAACTTGGAGAAGAAAGAAAATATTAAAGATACAGTTGTATAATACTCTCTCTCTATAAATCCGTATGAATGCTTTGCAATCAGGCCCGCCTCCATGCAGTTAGTTATACGGAGGAAGTAGACTGCATTATCTCAGCATGTATTCTTTCTCCATTGATATAATCTGGTATCGTCCTACAACTCATTTCCTACATTGTCTTCCTGGAAGTTTGGAATCGTTACACTGATCGAAATCACTCGAACGTACAAATATTTGGAGAAATTCCTCTAAATTAATTTGGTTCTTATTTTTAGCGAGAGTACACTTCGATTTATAAGTGATACGTAAAACGTGACATGTTCCAAGTAAAATGTTTTGTATTTTGGGGAGTCGGTACCTTTTACCTCTCCCATGTTAATTAAATGGGAGTACATACCTTTCTGCAGGTACCATTATCTCAGTAACTATTAGACCTATTAGCATGACATTTTTGGCAGATATTAAGCAAGTATATCTTAACTTACTGTAGCAGAATTAGAAAATTATACTAAATAGTCTACATAAATTATTTTTGTTAATATTTACAAATAAAAAAACAATTTTAATTTTAATATTTTTATTAATTACAAAGGGTTTAAATTAATATAACATGATAAACCTGCTAAGATATTATGGTATGGTAGTATAAAAGGTGTGTGCAAAATATCAGGCTTGTAGGTATCATACTTCTAGAAATAAATGTACCTAAATTTAAAAAAACTAAAGTTTCGTAAAACGATTTTAAATATTTGACACACATTAAACACTTAAAAACAAACCAGGATAGTAACTTTCATTTTCCTTATCTCCTCCTCACTCTATTCTTCTTGTTTTCTTCTTTGGTCTCTTTATCAGCTTTTCTTAAGGGTTTAGAGTCGATCGATGAGTTTTAAATACATAACACTTGTAACTAATTTTATTGTGTTCACATGACAATCAAGTTACTTTAAACTGAGCGCACTTTGTTGTAGGGTATATATGTAGTTCATACATACATATATTATATTTCCATACATAGTGTTTTATATATTTTCTTAACAGGAGAAATAGGAGAATTTTCTAGGGCAACAAACATTTTTTGTATTTTTTACCAAAAAAAGGTGCCGACTTGCCGTTTTTTCTGCTACGCAATCATCAAACGCATAAAATGACGTAAGGAAAGTTGAATGCTTTCAATTGTATTGTCTCTTAATTTACTCGCCAGTTATAACTGAAAACTCACTGCCTTTAGTTATAAATCTAAAGAGTGGGTGCTGTAGTATACAATTAATTTGAAAGAATCATTAAAGAATGCATTTTCTGTTTAATATTTTGTTTATTTGAATGACACAGCTCAGCTGATGAGAAACGGTGTTCCCTGTTGGTACAATAATCACCTATTTATTCTGCACATCTAAACTTGCATGTATACTATTTCTCAATGGAATTGTCATTAACAACTGATTGTATACTATCAAACAATTTGTGTAACTCTATTATACCGGGTGTCCCACGAAGAGGTCCCTATTTTTGAATTAATATATTAGATGCACCGAACACTCTACAAACCTGAAACTCAACAGTCCTAACGTACACATATCTAAAAGAAATACACCTGAGTATCAGTTAATTTTGACACATTAGGACAAAATGGCGGGATATCAAAGAAATAGTACCTTTTCGTTAAAATAGTTTTATTTGCTTAAGTGTTACAACATAATTATTGAATTTTAACGATGATACTAAGCACTAAAAAACGTTAGGGAATTAAAGATATAAGTAACTCATAAATAAATTAAATCTATTTGATCCATAAACCTTATTCAAACTGATGTCCATCGAACGCAATGCACTGATAACAACGAAATAGAAAACAGTCATACGCTTTGCTGAACAACTCTCGAGGTATCAACAACAGTTCCTCTTCGATCAACCTCATTAGTTCATCGTCTGTCGCAATTTTATGACAATAAACCTTCTCCTTCAAAAAGCCCCACAGAAAAAAGTCACAACCGGTCAAGTCTGGAGACCTTGGGGGCCAGTTCATGAAGCTGCTGCCACGACCTATCCAACGGTTAGGAAGATTTTGATCCAAAACTGCTTTGGCCACATTAGCATAATGCGGAGGAGCTCCATCCTGTTGGAAAAAAACGTCTTTCATCTCAGGCTGAGAAAGATGAGGAACTATGTGATTGCTTGAAACTGTTGCATACCTTTCTCCAGTCATTGTTTGTCGGGATATGTCATACGACAAAACACCATCCTTGGTAACAGCAGCCCAAACTGTTATACCTGTTGATTTTAATTTCTCTTCTTGTAAGATATGTGGATTTTTTGTGTTATAGTAATTACAATTATGCCTGTTTACAGTTCCTGTTCGATAAAATGTCTAAACAGCTGAATAAATGTCCTGATTTAAAATAGTCTAAACAGCTCTAGCTGTTCCTATTCTAAATAAAAGTAGGTTTACCCTTAAAATACGATTGCTGATTTTGTTGTTCTTTGTTTTTCCGCCATTTTGTTTGGATCAGTCAGAATTAACTGATACTCAGGGGTATTTCTTTTACATATGTGTTAGTCACGACTGTAGAATTTCAAGTCTGTAACGCGCTCTATACGTCTGTCACATCAATTCAAAAATAAGGACCTCTTCGTGGGACACCCGTATATGTTTATAATATAGTACCTTCTGCAATCTTTACCATGGTGTGACTTTAGGAAAATGTCTACCCAGTTTCATGGTTCATAGACCACACAAATTTACTTCAAAGTGTATATCTATCTACCTGCCTGTATATGACTATACAGGCTGTCCATTTTTAAAGGATGCTGTATACATCTTGTACTTTTGGAGGTTCCAATGGTGGCCCAGTTAAAATGAACACTCTGTATCTACATACATATCTACACAATATCACTATGATATTAATATATTATGCATGACTTACCATCTCTATACATACTACATTATGATAATGGACTCGATAACTTATGTAATTACAGATTACGTCAACAGATAAATAAATGATAGACACGTCAAAACAGATTACGTCAAAACTGAAACATAAAATACATAGATAGAAAATCTCGATTTATTTTTTGATGGACAAAATAGGGCTTATGGACAAAAGAAATGCATAGCTCCTCTAGCAGGCAAGTATGACATCCGTTATTGTTAACCTTTTAAATGTTATCTAATCTTTTTTGTTTAACAATATTTTGTCCGACCAACTCTTACTATACGTTGTTACCAAAATGATATCACAGAAAACAAATCATTACTCCTTAATATCTATTGTTATACGTTTTCTGAAAATTATCAAAATCAAAGTATTAAGCTAGATTTTTTTTATGAATAGTCCTAAATCAAGTTGATTCTTTTCAACCGTTATTTTAATTCCTGTTAAATCATAAACTTTGAACGATACATTTAAGTTAATATTATTTAGCATCTTAGTTTTGAATTTAAAATTAGTCCCAAATCTGGATTAAAAAGAAATTATTAAATAGGTGTGAATGTAGTTTATCGCCTTGTATTTTTATAAGTTTACAGTTTCAAATTTTAATAACTGTTTAATAATTTAGAGGAGTCAAAATTATTTATACTTTGAAATTCGGCAGGACAAAAATAATTACTCCGACAGTAGGCTACAAATAATAATATGAACCAAAATGTCCTAATTATTCAGGAACAATCTTCATATTCTTTATTTATAATTAAATACATTTCAAATTAAATAAAGTAAATGTTTTTGTTCATGTTGTTTTATTTAAGCTTTATAGTAATCAAAACATAACATTATCACAACTAAACAATTTGCAAAACATGCTCAATTATAAGATACCTACATTGACGTTGACATTTTTTGGACATTAACGACATCGATATCAAACCTGTTATCAAACTTTTAAAGTTACCGCGATAGTAAAACAGTAAGATACGAATTCCCACCACCTTTGTCTGTTTTACGACGATTTAAAATGATGACACAACTTAGAATGTGACCAATATCAGTAACATTACAACTTTAATGTCGCTGTAAAAGTCTCAAGGTCTTTTGTAATTTAACCAGTTTAGTTTATACGTATTTTTAAACGGTTAGATTTGGAAACTAGTTTTAACGTAGCTAAATTTCTGCAAGCTATTTCTTGATTTTCAATTTTCTTAGGGTATTTTGGTCTAAGAAATCGATCTCGCGCATGTTTGCTTTCAGTGAGTACTTAGTTTGATCTAGAATTCTTCAAATAAACATAAATTGTATAAAAATTAATAATCAATTAAATTCCATAAAATTTATTAAATTCCATTAACGAGTTCACTAATATTGAAATATTTTCGACAACCAATCTGTATATGCTAATATTTAGCACGCACTAATATCTAAGCTAAGGGGATCCGACACTATCTCTTGGTCAAAATTTGAAAATTTAGACTTATTAAAAAAATTTTATTTTTTATAATGTATATTGTTCTGAAAATGTAGGCCTATAAAAAATTTTAGGCAAATCTGAGTATTTTTCGTTAGTTTTCTGCAGCAAAAAGTAAAACTAAGCACTTTAAATTTTTTGTGATTCTGACATTACGATAGGCACTTTTTGTTGATTTTCATGCAGAAAGAATT
>JAGFPH010011782.1:9779-33052 GCA_018207615.1 Philaenus spumarius | reverse complement strand
GACGGAACCGATCGTCTCTTAATTTAAATCGATGAACCAAAACACGTTTCTTGAATGTATTTACATTCACTGCCATGGCAACCAATTTGGTAACGCTTTTTCGTTACTCGTATTTTTTATTTGCCATTGCCATAGCAACCAATTAATAACACTTTTTTTTCGTTACGCGTTACATTTTCTATTTGTCAACTCCTACCGCAACCCGCGTTAAGGAACTTCGTTCCAATAAATTAATATACAGGGTGTCCCGTAAGTAAAGTGCCAAACTCCAAGAAATGATAAAGTGGGTCAAAGTAAAGATAAAATCAATAATAATTTTTTTTTTTTCAAAAACACTTCCAGATATTCGCAGTTTTGTTTCTTTTACAAAATAATTTACATCTAGAGAACGGTTTGACCGATTGAGTTCAAATTGGGCATGAAGTTTAACCTAACAATGATCTATTTTAAGAAAAATAAGAGATTATATCCAATCATGCGTTTCAAATTGGCGGCTATTTGAAAATTGCAAACCTGGATTACCCAAAAACCGAACAACAAAAAGTTAATTATCGAATTAAGGGTCTGCTCCAGTAAACGAAAGCAACCGGAAACGAAAGCGCTTCTCACTATATCCCTATCTAAACAGTGCAATTTCTTGCAGCTGAACGCTTTGACATTGCCTCATTTCAAACCATTTTATAAGACTATTTTTTGTAATTGAGTGTCGAAAAAAAGCTGAATATTCTTTATAAAATTTCGGATCCGGCTGCAAATTATTTTTCATTATTAATTAAAAATTCAAACTTTGTACTTACAAAAAGTCAATTACATAACAAATCAAAAGCATTAAAAAAAATTTGGAAAACAGTTGACCCTAAAGGCCATCCATGTAACTTCCCTAAGTTTAATTACAACAAACACTATTTTTGGAAATTTTGAACTGCCATAACTTTTGAATAAATCAACCGATTTTTATGCGATTTGCGGCAATCGATGCGGTTTTTTAAGTCCATTGAAAGAATCAACAACAAAAATTTTACAGATGAAAAGTTTCGGAGAAATTGAGGAAAAACACTTTTTTTTATTTTCTTTCGTTCACGATATCTCGCGAATGGATCAACCGATTTTTATGCGATTTGCGGCAATCGATGCAGTTTTTCGAGTCCATTAAAAGAATCGACAACAAAAATTTTCCTGATGAAAAATTTCGGAGAAATTGAGAAAAAACACTTTTTTTATTTTCTTTCGTTCACGATATCTCACGAACGAATTAACCGATTTTGACCGGACTGGTAGCGATGGACGTCGCTTTTCAAGGTTAAAAGCTGATTAGATTTTGGAATTGATCGGTAAAGCCGTTTAAAAGTTATTCCAAAAAAACCTGATTTGAAAAAAAATTTATTTCTTAGTTTTTTCGAAATTTCTCAGAACCTACCGGTCCGAATTAGTTGAAATTTTCAGGAAATCTAAGTTTGATGGAACTCTTTAGAACGCCGTTTGGTAGGATCTAATCGGTTAAGCCGTTCAAAAGTTATAAGCGGGTCACATACTTACATACACACACAAATACATACAGACAGGGTGACATCCTCTCGGGAGTGGTCAGGGAAGATTCCTAGGACCTCAAAACGTCGAGATCTGATGAATACTCGATTTTCGAAAAACGGGGTGAAACCAATAACTTCCCGATTTTAGAAAATTTTCAATTTTCTTGGCGGGAAGTTAAAAAACTAAATTGCAAAACGGATGCGTATTGTGACTGTGCTTAAAATCAGACCTTGCAAACAATTTTACGATAAAAAATAAACGAAATAAATGGTTTGAAATTTAACATTGCTCTTGTGGGATAAAAATCCAAGATGGTCGCCACTACAGCAGACCCTTAACAAACAATGTCAAGACATCTTTTTTGTAGCCCTTTTCATTCACTGTCGGATGGTGAAACTGTGAAAGCAATCGGATGGAGTTATGCGTAATTCTATATTTGTTTTGTTTGTAGGAACTTATAGCTCGCTCGGTTCCCATACAATCTATCGTAACATAAAATGCCATATAAGTACCCGGTTCAAATCCACGTGGGGGCATCTTATGATACAGTACGAGCGAAGCGAAGCAATCCATAACCATAACTCGAGGTCGAGTGCGAACTCCGCTGCTAATGGAACGAAGCGGCGCGTGAGACGAAGCTGGACGCTTGGGTGCAAACAAATTCCACTAATATATTTTGTACACGCAGGCAGCTATTCAGCGCTTTCGTGAGTAGCCCAATTTCCCAGATTATTGGTTGTGACCCTAAAACATTTAAATTTAATTTTGGAAAATCGCTAAACTTACGTCAGCGGTCCAGCTGCGTGATCGAATTTTTCTCTTTATTTAGACTCATAGAACCGTTTCCCGAAGTTGGGCACTTTATTTACGGGACATCCTGTACAATTATACGTGTTGTGATTTCATAAAACTTATTTCGCCAATTTTCGCTCAAGAACCAGTTAACGTCCACGCTGTATAAAAGTGTAGACCCTATAGCCCAGTCGGTATAGGTTACAACTCCCAGTAATTTGCAATACGGCTGATTTTTTTATAAGTACATTAAAGTATGTACATTAACATAAAAAAAGTTTACCAGTCTATCGATTTCCCAAAGTCGAAAAAAAATCGATTATCATTTTTTTCGATTATCCTTAATATTTCGAGCTGGGATGAAGATAGAGGAAAATAAAAAATACCACCGTGTAGGGGAGGTATTTTTCAACAAAAAAGGTCATATGTATTTATTTCGTTCGAGCAATGGTTTGTCTGGAAAAAATCGATAATGCAGGTATGTATTTTGCAGCAGTGGAAATCACTAAAAGGGGACATCTTATTCATATATGAAGCGTTGGCTCATTCTAAATTAACTGAATTTTAATATATCGAATTGAAACTTGGTATAGGAGTTAAAATATATATTTTAAACATGTATGCTCAGTCTCAGTTTGTTATCTTGAAAATGACCCGATCTAGGAGTCGATTTCGATTATCGATTTTACTAGTACCGGACTCACGAACTAATTTCAATCTATTCCAGTTTCGTCAATTTTTTGAATATCAACATCAAATTTGTTTTACAAGTTGAGTACACCAGTATAAATATTCTTAGTAAGTATGAACGATTTTTTCATGTTATTTTTAAAAACGCTTGAAAATGGTCTTCTGTTTTACCTATCTCGTTTTAACTATAACACTTTTGGATTCAACGACTCAATTTTCGACATTTTTTAACATATCGATTTAAAAATTGGTACAGAAGTTAAAATACAATTGTTTTTTGCTATACTTATTTTAAAAACTATATTTAAAAAATTGACTATCTGCAGCCGATTAACTCAAGCGTTTTGATTAAAAATCTAAAAAGGTCTAAAATTAAACTTTTTTAAGTTACTTGTGCTTTGAAAAGTAAATAATAAAAAAGGTTTATACTCCTTGATCTTGTTTGAATCTATATATTTAACTTGTGAAAAAACTTTCAGGTTGATATTTTGAAAATTTTCTAAACTGGTGCTGTTTAAAATGAGTTGGTGGGTCCGGTACTCCTAAAATCGAGAAACCCATTGATGAGTCAAGTGGCTCTAGATCGGGTAATTTTCAAGGTAACAAGCTGAGACTCAGCATAAATATTTAAAATATATATTTTAACTCCTATGTCAAGTTTCAATTCGATATATTAAAATTCAGACAATTTAGAATGAGCCAACGCTTCATATATGAATAAGATGTCCCCTTTAAGTGATTTCCCCTGCTGCAAAATACATACAGCATTATCGAATTTTTTCCAGACAAACCATTGCTCGGACGAAATAAATACAAATGATCTTTTTTGTTGAAAAATACCTCCCCTACACGGTGGTATTTTTTATTTTCCTCTATCTTCATCCCAGCTCGAAATATTAAGGATAATCAAAAAAAAAAAGATAATCGATTTTTTTCGACTTTGGGAAATCGATAGACTGGTAAACTTTTTTTTATGTTAATCTACATACTTTAATGTACTTATAAAAAAAATTCAGCCGTATTGCAAATTACTGGAACTTTTGGTCTAAATTGACCTCTACCGACTGGCCTACTATACTTTATAGAAAAAAAGTTTAAATTTTCATAGTCACCAAACGAATTTAGTATTCGAATGTACCGTACTAGTTTAGTAGAGTGTAGAGCTACGTAAATACAAAGGGAGGTTTTTAGGTAGCATTTGTTGAACTTATCAGCTGTTATGTTGTAAAATAGGTCAACGAATGAGGTTATCGCCTTTATAAATACAGTAGGCCTAACTTGGATCCCGTGAAAAATTACGTGCAGATTTATTTGATACACATGAGGAAATATATAACTTTAAAGTATTAAGTAGAGAACTAAATTAAATACGTTGATACGTTATTCCCGTATCAAACAACTGTACTTCGGGAGTCGTGGCGCGGCACCTCAACGCGCTCATTTAAAAAACGATTTCATAATGATGTAATCATTTTATCACAAATCGGTGAATTGGATAGTTTAGATCAATTCATTGGCTACAACTTTCCCGCTGGAAGTTTGTTTATAACCCAAAAATAAAAAGTTTCCTCGCTTAGTAACTTTTTCATGTCAGTCTGTGATAATTCTCAAATATTTTCAATTATTAAAATTCGAAATACCTGTTAAAATAAAAGTTTTTTATACTGTTAGAATCCATACTTTATGTAGATTAAGAATATCTAAATTTTATTTTACTGAAGCCTTTCCATCGAGTTACAACAGCGAGTTAACGACTGCGCACACATTACTGAAATATTACCAGCTTGCGTGTATCAGCATGGTGACGTCAGAGTGAAACTGGCGGCACAGTGCCGAGATCAAAGAAACGGTTTAGCCCTTGTTATAGAGCCCTGGTTCCAACCCTTGTTATTGTGGCAACACTGACTCACCGTGCCGTGCACTGCGCCAGGCAGCCAGACCAGTGTTGCCAGATTGGGGTTTCCCCCCCCACCCCAAAAATGAGGAAATTTTTAAATTTGCGGGAAGTATTGGGGGAAAGAAAATGGAGGGGAAAAGTATGGGGAATTTATTTTCAGTAATGTGATGAACAAGTTGAAATTTTTGTATTTCAAACTAAAAACTCTTAACGTAGCCTACTCGATATAGCACGTGCAGTGTAAAACCCCTAGGCCTACTTAGAGAAGATAATTTTCAAAAAAATTCCGAGGGTGAGCCTCCACACAACATAACGCAGAGCCCCTTCTGCCTTTTGCGCGTTGGAACCCCCACTACAGAAATTGGGAAATATGGTCAAAATTGTTGGGAAATTTTAGATTTTGTCCCTCCCCCTCCCCCCCAACAATTTGTTGTAGCAACGTCCCTGGTACCTGGTAGTAACTACATTTCTTGCCGCTCGATTCAAAATCTCACTTCACTGTACATGACCTACCTCTACGTATCATAACTCTTCCATTTTTACACGTCGTATAAATATAAAATGCAAGCAAGCGATTCTGATCTATTGAGATAAAATACAGAGCCGTGACCTTGCTGGGCGGAGCTTGCGCAGTCGGACCTGTGGTCGGGCGAAACAAACGGTTATCAAAGACTCTACAAGCGTAGGCCAGTCTAGTGTTGTCTACAGTGAACCTTGGCGTATCTGATATTTTTAACCTGTCATAAAACAGCCGAATCGGTTGTCTATTGTTAAGTTTAACAATATTCCAATCGTAGAATGGTAATAAAGACAACAGACTTGCTTAGACGTTCATTTCAATGTGAGTACACATTTTGTTTACTTTTATTTTGTTTTAACACAGTTAATTTATTATTAGACACTATTTTCTTACTGCCGGATTTATTACAGTGTTCGCTAATTTTGTAAAAATGTTAAGGGTACCAAGAGCGCCCAATATCTAGGGGTCTTGACGGGGTATTAAGGAGTAGGCCTACTCTCCTCTCCTTCGGCAAAAGGGGTCCGGAGAAATTTGGGTTATTCCCGGAAAAATAAAAAAAAAGTCAATTTGGCTGTTTAGATGAAATATTAACCCACACAGCATCGAGTATGTAACTACACCGTCAATGAATACACAAAGCTACAACGCGCCTTTAGGCCGCACCGAGTAGCCTAGTGCCTCAGCAACTTATGCTTGAACTCTTGTAAAAAATATAATAAATATGTGTACAATGAAACGGTACATAACATTTAAAAAATGTTCTATTGCTAAACCAATACGTTATACTACTTTTAAATAATTCTCTCAAAAAAAAATACCTGACTATAATGCGAAGAAATAGTACAAACTATTTTCTATATTAGTAAGCCCCGTAAAAAATCACAGGCTGATTAATTAGATACACATCAGAAATACATCATAAAAAACAAACCATTTAAAAGCAACATTAAGGCCTACTTTTATCTAGCTCTGCTGACGGGGATTTTTAACTCGGTAAATGTGTACAATAATAAGGATTATAAAACTGTAGGCAGCTATTTGTTCAACTTTTTTATTTACATACGTTATTATATATTTAAAGAAAGATAAAAGTACTATCTTTTAATTGCTTTTTATTTCATATTGATACATCAAATTATTTAGAAGTTATTAGTAATATTATAGTGAAGAAATTAATAATCAAAAATGTTTATATGTTACCGGTATATGATGATGTACGAACGTTTCCGAAGTTAATCGAATATGTATCTCTTCTTTAAATTTGTATAAACAAATATATTGATGATGTACGTACGTACGGACGTACACTCGCTTTTATAGGAGCTGATTACTATATTTCAATTATTTGTGTGATTTGGTTTTTAACGTCTTCAATTTTATTTATATTTCATTTGATGCAATTTAAAAACCAGTAATCATATTACAAATGTTAACTGTGGAAGCAGTCAAGCTATTCGCCCGGATTTTTTGCTGTTTTGCAAGCATTTTTTCAAAAATTCGTCAAATATAGTTAATTATATATATATCCCAATCCAAAAGTAATAAATAGAATTTTTGACAGAAAATCGTCCAAAGAATTCATATTTGCAACTAAAAAATTGATTGGTGTAGAATTTGAAACATTTTCAATATTTATTATACAAAAGTTTTGTAATTTAGCACAATTTAACAAGGTAGGCCTTCTAACTTGAACGTAATTTCCATCGAGCACCAGATAGGCCAGTCGGTTCGGTAGGGGTAAATTTAGACCAAAAGTTCCAGTAATTTACAATAAGACTGATTTTTTTTTTATAAGTACTTTAAAGTATGTAGATTAACATTAAAAAAAACTTTACCAGTCTATCAATTTCCCAAAGTCGAAAAAAATCGATTATAATTTTTTTTCGATTTCCTTAATATTTCGAGCTGGGATGAAGATAGAGAAAAATAAAAAATGCCACCGTGTAGGGGAGGTATTTTTTAACAAAAAAGGTCATATGTATTTATTTCGTCCGAGCAATGGTTTGTCTGGAAAAAATTCGATAATGCAGGTATGTATTTTGCAGCAGGGGAAATCACTAAAAGGGGACATCTCATTCATATATGAAGAGTTGGCTCATTCTAAATTGGCCGAATTTTAATATATCGAATTGAAACTTGACATAGGAGTTAAAATATATATTTTAAACATGTATGCTGAGTCTCAGCTTTTTATCTTGAAAATGACCCGATCTGGAGCTCGAAAAGTGACAATTTGTTTTATTTAGATTCAAGAATGAAAGAGGAGAGATGCCCTTTTTGATTAAAAATCGTAAAATTTTGTATTGCATAAATTTATTTCCTGGTTTATGCTGATTAAAATATACATGTATACTTTTATATACACGTCTTATCATTTTAAGAACTAAAAACATTTTTTTGTAAAGGCTTCTATTACTTTTTGAGGCCGGAGCTCAAACGCCAATTAACAGCGCAAATCATAAATATTCACAGTTTTTTTTCATACATTATGAACTCATAATAAAAAAAATAGTTGTATGGTTGGCTTACATTGTATGGACATTGTTGTAGTTGTATGGACAGTTTAAAGTCATTGTAAGTAAAGTTCTATTTAAATGCCTGATTTCCGTAACATTGTTTTTCAAGACTTAGGTACAATTAATTATCTTCTGATCCAGCAATCCAAAATACCTAAAAAGAAATTCTGATAATTGGTTATTACAGTGTGTGCAAAGTGAACTAAGATTTAAAAAATTTACCTATCAAAAATAAACCTGCAATAAAAAACATTCAAGAATTTTTGTACATTATAAAAAAATATAAAATTGTTTTGTTAATGTTAGTTTTCTTATTTTTTCTTGAAACTTGTCCATTTTATGTGTAATATACTCAACAATATACTATGTTGAAAATTTCAGGACATTAGGTCAAGTAGTTTTAAAGTTATTATTACCTAACTAACTGTTGAATTCCCCAATTAAATAGCATTGAGCTGATAAAATGCAATTTTTTTTAGAGGGTGAAATGCTTCTTACGCAGACCTCTCGCCAGAGAACCCACTACCCACTAAATCCACCCCCCTCCTCTCCCCAAACAGCTCACCGGGGAGGGCGTTTGTTTGTTTGTTTATCGCCTTTATTTGGGTGCAGTCGAGGCTATGAAGCCCCTTCTACTGAACCCATCAACAAAATACATAAATAATTACAAAATTTATAACAAAATTATAATAAAGACAAATATAAAGAATAATATAAACTAACATGACTCATGCTACAAATAAAATAGGTAAATCATAAATAAAATATCCGCGAAATACACACATACATACACATGCCTACATCCATACATACACACCCATATACACACAATAGATACTATACATACTTTACATACAATACATATCTATAAATACTACGCAAATTTTTAATGAAATAATTGAGTGTCATCAACAAAGTACAAAGAAAAACTTTAAATTTAAATTACAAAACTAAAACAACCACAAACTTCAGTGCCTCGATGAATGTAAAAGACCAGTAATAAAGAAATTATTTTATACAACATGAAAATATTCATATTACATAAAATTAATTGGAGTAAATCAAACATAAAAAAAAGAAAGTATTACCAAGAAATCACACACTCTCTCGTTGCTTGGCCAAAAACTGCCCCCTAACATTCAATCTAAACCCTGATAGATCTGAACCCTCTCTTACAAGGGCAACAACTGAATTCCACAAGCTGCAACCAGAAACTGCAATGGATTGATTTATTGAAGATGGATGTACGGTGGAGGGGAATTTGGAGAATTCTAGAAGCCGAACGTGTATTGACACTATGTATATCAGACATAAAATTTAAAAATGTAGAAAAATAACACGGAGAATTAGTTTAAAAAAAGTTATATAATACAGTCAACAAAGCAAGATCTCTTCAATAACAAAGCTTGAGCCATTTCAATCTATCTATATAAAAGCGCAATGGCACTGATTCATTCATCAGAAGAACTAAAAATCTACTGAACCAAATGAGTTCAAATTTGGCATGCATGTTCAGTTGGACCTTTAGACGCGCACTAAGAACGGATTTTGAAAACATCCCAAAGATACGCCCAATATTCGCGTTTTTCTAGCGATTTTTTGCGTTTTCTCAGCTTTTTCGAGAACTAATTGGCAGAAAATGTTGAAATTTGGTACTTAGGTTCGTTTAAGGCCTAAAAGTAGTCTGTTAAAAAATGTTTGAGATTCTCCCAAAATTACGCCAGAAATAGGCGTTTTTGCATTTTTCCTTGCGTTTTCAATGCGTTTTTGATCATCCTCAAATTACGCCCGAACGGATTGGAATGAAATTTGGTATGTAGCTTCCTCTACGGTCTTAGGCGCTCTCTAAGAAAGGGTATGAAAAATTTCGAAATTTTAGGAGGGGTTTGGGGGGATCAAAGTTACTAAAATCATAATTTCAGATCTTTTATTATTATGACAATAGTGCTTTTATTATTTAAGATCTATATATATATAAGCCAAATACCACTCACTAACTGAACACTTCAAAAGATTACAATTACGTTAAAAAGACTGAAAATACTAACCACCACGGGCAACGCCGTACGTGTCAGCTAATTGGTTATAAAAAGGAGTAACATGTTGACCGAAACCTATGGAGAAAATAAACCGGATACACGCATTTTGTATCCCGCTGGAGCCTTAATGCTACCTCTGCCTTCAAGTCACTGTAAACGACACAACCATAATCAAATATAGGAAAAAGAAGTGACTCGACAAGCAGAGCTCTCACCTTAGTGGGAATCAGCATTTTGTAGCGTCTCAACTGTCTTAGCGAGGAAAAGACCTTGTTGCAGACATTGTCCACATGGTTTGACCAAGTAAGCGTTCTATTGAATAGAATACCAAGATTTTTGACTTCATCCTTAGATTCTATAAAGGTTGCAGGAAGAAATCGCTACTCGAGACCGGCCATCAACAAAACATCAAGACCCATGCCTTAAACGTCAGTGGCATACTGGGGGTCCCAGAGCTCCGGTGAAGGTACGATCCCAAGTACAAGTGAGGAAGTCGGGCTGAAATGACTTTTACTCGAACTTAGCGGATACGCTGTATTATATGACTTGTACACTATGTTATGTTATTTTACAGAGAACATACTTAAGTTACTTTAGTTTCATTGTATGAATATTATTTCTCATGTATTACTTCCTTCAGATATTATTAAACAATTAAAAGAGCACTGTGGCGACAAAATCACACTGATTTAAATAAAAACCCGAACCACAAAACAAGGAACACAAACAATAACTAAAGAACTAAATTGTAAGTTATGTTTAATATGTTACCCTTTAACGTTAAGGCTCGGCTCTCCACATTCAAAACGGCGAAGTTGGGCACCAATTTCAATGTTAAATAACGAAAACATACCTTCACTATTAAGCATATTTTTGTGCTGTTTTTGTTAAAAAACGAAAGCTGTATTTTTTTTCTTAAAGTAAAATAGATTGTGGGTGTTGTTTGCTAAGGATTTTTGCAATATCTTTTTTTGCAACTGAGTAAACAATTTATAAAGTTTACTATTTTTTACTATTTATATCATACGTTTATGAAAACAATAAAACGGTTTCTGAAAATGTATTCGGCAATCAACATCCGCATATGACAGTACTTCAAAATGAAACCAAATTTATTAAATTTATTCCACGAATTAACGGAAAAAAATTACTTATTCTGTAGCATTGCTCTTATGGGAATAAGATTCAATATGGCGAGCAGGGAAGCGCCCCCTTAAGGGTAACGTATTAAACATAACTTACAATTTAGTTGTTTAGTTATTGTTTTTGTTCCTTGTTTTGTGGTTCGGGTTTTTATTTAAATCAGTTCAGATATTATAGAAAGTTTTTTCTGTTAAGAATAATGACATTTAATTTTCAATAATATTGATTTATTTATCCATCTTTTTTGATTAGGTGCTAAACACTTGAAGAATGGTGTGCAAACGAAACCTAAGCTTACTTCGAAAGAAATATTCATTAGGGAGGACAAATATGGAGCACACAATTACCACCCTTTGCCTGTTGCCTTGTGCCGAGGAGAAGGTATGTAACCCAAGCTTGTAATATAATCACTGTATGAATGAAGTGTAACACTAATGCCATTATTGTTGAATGAGTTACTTTTAACACATTCACTGCTAAGGACGTACATGTGAGCTTAAGACTGAACACTATGAGAAGCGGCCGATGCACAGTGCTTCACACGCCAACCCCTGTATTGGGAGTATTTCCAATACACAATGCATTGCATGCACGCTCACCAACCCCTCGTATTGGGAGTAATTTCATTACACAGTGCTTGCGTGTTTCGCACACCAATTTTAAGCTTATGTGCTATTGGACGCAACATGTGCGTCTGCTTTAAAATATTAGTAAATTATTACGTAGAAAGGTTCAAAAATAAAAAATTAAGTAATTTCTACTCATTTAGGCTATAGATGTAAAAAATAAAAGGTCAGCTCCTAGCATAGGGAATATGAAATTTGCGCAGCAGTGAACGTGTTAATCTGTCTTTCTCTGAATCAAAATTTTACAATAACATTCATTTGACCAAATTTTGTCTTAAAATATTTGCAAGTATTTTTAGTAAACACAAAAAATTGAAGAGAAATGTAAAAACATTTTATTGTAACTGCTCTTACTACATGTAAAGTGAAAATGATTAGTATTGTTTAGTAGGCCTTTAAAATTCCATTAAACTTGCCGTTCAACACTATTTTTGGGCGGAGTACAGTCTATTATCTAGGCAAAATTCATAGACAAATTTTGTAAGAGGACTAGTCACGATCTATTTGCTCGAATAAAACATAATAGATTATTGATACACTCATGCACATTTTTTAATATCAACACCGTTTTTAGTAAATCATCACTTCTGTAAATTGTACTACCCTTTTTATTATTTATCCATATTCCTAATAAAATTCTTCAACAATTGCTATTACACAGTAATATGGTTATGTAAACAATAACCTGAGAAGAAGTAAAAATTCAACAGATGGAAATAAATTTGAACTCAGCTTAACGTGTGAGAGAAATTGAAAATAAATTTAATAATGGCATCTTTATTCTTTAAGTAATCCCCGCTCTATTATTAGCATTTATAAGTAGCATATTTATTGGGCTCCGCACTCCAATATGGAACCTTCTTTTTTTTTTTCTTTTTTTTTTTGTGTTTAACGTCCTGCTGTTTTGCACTTAAGGCTAATGAAGACGGGACCTACAGTTTTAGGTGGAATCCGAACCACAGCCAACGATGTCTGTTAAGAAACCATTTAGAAAATTATCCGGGGTCAATAGAACCTTTTATACACATAATCACATTTTATTTTATTTATAAAATAAAGGTGTATGATTAATAATAACCCCAAAGCTAAGATGGTAAATATTGTTAAATGTTCAAATCAAATTATTTCGTATATTTTATAACAGCAGTTATAATAAAGGTTAAAAGAACCAACAAAGCTCAGGTCTACACTTTAGTAAAAACCTAACCTAAAAGTTAGAAGTACAAACAATTGCTTCAAAGTTTAAATCATCTGTTAATGGAAATTTTGGAGCAAACAGCTGTTTTATCTGTTATTTTATTCAATTGTTTGCTATGGTAATACATGTGTCGATTCATAAGTCTAGGCCTAACCTAAGATTTTTTTCCAACTAAATTTACAAATATTTAAATAAAAAATGTTTTTATCAAAATTAATTATAGCCCATGTTACTCAGGGATAATTTACTAGCTTTTTATTAGTAAAATTATATCTTCAATCGGTTCAGTAGTTCCAGAGATTACCTATCCCCCTACATACAAACAAACAAAAAAACACATTTTACCTCTTTATAATATTATTAGTATAGATTAGCGGAGCATCAAAAATAAGTAATAATACAATCAGAGGTTCACTCGTAATTTTTCCAGATTTGGAACAGGGCCAAAACTGTGACCTTTAGGAAAGTATAAAGCCAAAGTGGGGGAGGGGGTTCTTGAAAATGTTTGATATTTTCACTTCTAAACCCATATTCCATCGTATTTTTGATCAACTTAAGTACAGAAAATATACTTGATGCCAGAAGGACAATCACATAGGCCTATGTGAAACTATTTACTGTTATAACTAAGTAAACACTTGGAAAATTCATAAACATATTTATTGATGAAACATTTTAACACCTTAATTTCAAGGTATTTAATTTACTAAGCATTCTGATAAAGAAACGTTCATGTATTACAAAATACAGTATTTAGAAAGTGGATTAAACTCTTCAAGAGGTGTTGATTTCGCTTGTCTTATTTGGGTGTCGTCAAATTTATCTCATTGATTTTTTTTTATGAATATTAATATAAAACTTTAAAATAAAACAAAGGCTAGACTTTAGGTAAAAAATTCCAAAAAACAGTACCGGAAAGGTGCGTTCTGGCACAAATGCACCCCTGAATACAACATGACATACAAAATTAGATTATTGGTATTTGCAAAAGTGTGCTGTTATAGTTGTTTGTGTCTTACAGGAGGAAAGAATCACTTTTCCGCCTTGATTAAGATACGTTCTTCCCGTAACACACAAAACATTTTTCCTCCGGCCACAGTTTTAATAAACAATTTGCGTTGTTTAGGTTAGGTGTTTTGCATCGGAAAACACGATTTCGTTGGTTTTTTGGCCGCCATTTTCAATTGGTTAAAGATATGGATGTGCAAATTTCACCGTTAGTTTTCTTTTGAAAATCTACATTGAAATGATGTATCTACACGACCAGACTTCCAATAAAAATACAAGTTACATTCAAGATGGCGGATAAATTTGTTGAAATCTTAATAAAATAGTATTTTTAAATGGAGTATTTTTTCCTCAATCATATCAACTTTGAAATTTTCCTTACATATTATGAAATTTAAACCGTCTCCAGACTTTTCAGCACCAATCTATACAGACAAACAATCTAAGTAAACTAAAATAATATACAAAAACCTGTAAAAACAAAATTAAATACATTCTGCTGAGGAGGGATTAACAAATACAATACATATACAAAATGAGCCAGTTTTAATTGACTCCTTGTCCTTGTGCTGGAGCCCAGTTAAGGGATCCTGGACGAAACAATTACATTTATTTGCACCTAACAACCAAAAAATCAAAACACGATACGGTACAACACAGACAAACACTTCCATACTCACGTATGTACTAACGTACACTTGTTGTTCTGACTTCAATCTGTCAACACGTGTTTGCAATCAGGTGTGTATCTGCGTTTGTCACCTTTGTGTCTTTACTTCTCAGTTTCAGCTCTGAGACGTGCTACGTAGATGTTTAAGCATAGTGGTTTAAATTAGTTTTACATTGTTTTCTTTAACATAGGCCTAGATCAATGTTCCATTATATTTAGTCACTTGATGACGGGAGTTGATGATGGAAAATGTCCGAACAATCAATACTAATAACATTTCGGAACACTGGTCTAATCCATAAGTTGGCCCTCTAATCAACAATCCCAACTCTTTTTAGAAAAGTTAAAAAAAGTTGTATCAGTCTGTATATGTTTACGAGCTAGAAACATACGGTGACTGTAAGTTGGTTGAAGTTGAGCTTTGTTTATTTTTAGATAGCATTGTATGTTAGAAGGCACAGACTATAGTTTAGCCACCAGATTACAACAGTTTATTAAATATGCAATTTCAATAGAGTTTTTAATAATTGTTTGTATTGTATACATTTATTTTTCAGGAATTTACATGTGGGACGTCGAGGGTAAACGATATTTTGACTTTCTAAGCTCTTATTCAGCAGTCAACCAAGGACATTGTCATCCTAAGATAATCAAAGCACTGAAAGATCAAGCAGGAGTACTGACTTTGACGTCAAGAGCGTTTTATTCTGATGTGCTCGGAGAGTATGAAGAATACGTGACAAAACTGTTTGGGTATGATAAAGTACTTCCTATGAACACTGGTAAGCCTATGTAAACATTTTATAAATTAACTAGTGGACCCGGCAAAGCTTCGCTATTGCTTGATTTAGTTTTAAGGGTAGTTATTCCATTTCATCCCTTTGACTTAAGTAATAGAATTGAAAATGTTTTTTATATCAATGAAGAATAATATTAAATAATTTAATGTACAACAGTTTATTTTAAACTGCACATTTATTAATTATTGGGTAACGTAAAAAAGATATTTCAATGATTTTTTCAGCATTCAGACAAATGTTTCTTTATTCTTTATGTAACACATTATGAAACGTAATTATTTAAAATATAAATTATTTTGCTGGTACAGGGGAAATGTTAATTGGAAATAAACCTCATTATTACATTACCAATAAAAAAAAATCAGTGAAGAAATTAATTATAGTTAAAATCAGCTGTTATGGAAATCCATTGACCAACACTGAAAATCTTTCACCAGCTGAAGTGTTCGACAAATTGCCTTTTTTTAACTATTGTATATTTTTGCTTTTAAATTATTTGAATATTTCCATACATTCCCTTAACACAGACTTTGCGTGTTATATAACAAAATTATTGCATGCATCGTATTACATTGAAGTACAAGTTGTGAGCTGTGATGTATAACATCAATATTTTGTTTCAAGTGGACATCCTGGTCAGCCTCTGTACAAAGACAGACAGCAAAACAGCTGATCTCGGTTTGGTTCCCTTAGTCCTCAGCTCCGAAATTTTTTGTACATTTTGAGCGACCAACAACAGCGAATATAGGCGAAAGCTAATGAAGTTTTCCCCCGATACAAAGCCAAAGAGTAACAAATAATCATCTATATATTAATAGGCAAGCACAAAACTTGTCGCCCTTTTTTCTCAGCTTGTGTGCATCGTAGGAGAAATTCGCGCATACCGTTAGAAAGGTAGTGTCCTGTAGATGAGCAGAATCCCATTATAATTTACATCGGTCCTCAGGGATACGCCCCAGTAGCCCTAAAATTTTCAATGTTAATCTTATGGAAGGTCAATCTTAAGGAAGAAGAAGAAAGATTTCTTTTGATTTTATCAGGGGCACAAAAAACAGCTGTTCGTATGAAAAGCTTAAAACTGCTGATTTTGATCAACAGCTGATTTTGATCAACAACTGATTTGGATCAAAAACTTAATATAATTTTAGGTTAGGTAAATCAAGCAATAGCAATAGCGAAGCATTGCCGGGTCCACTAGTATACTTTAAAGTGTTCAGGGAGAGAGGCACGACGATAAAGTTGCAAATGTAAATACATTTTTGTACATAAATACGATTGCAACACAAAATTTGCGTTATATAACGCATTTTCGAGGAAAAATCTAAGAAACAGGAGATTTCCCGGTTTTTGCATAAATTTTCTGTAGTTATATTTTTACCCATAAAATCCGGTAATCTTCGGGGAAATCCGGTGATATGGCAACCCTAATACAACCGTGGAGTACGTATAGCGAGCAAATGAATCAGTTTAAACACTGGGACCAACTGAAACTCTTTCATTTTGCCCTTGAAAAATCCAAGGAAATTAATTATCCTGACATTCATAGCATCGTGGATAAAATTACTGACTCTGTCAAACTAGTGGTCGCAGTTTTACTGATTTCCTTTGTAAATTGTTTCGGAAGTTCCATCATTCGTTTACAAATGAAAAGAGCTAATAAAAGTGTCTCTCGAAGTGTTTTATAAAACTGTACTGTACCAATTTTTAATTATTTCAAGTTAAAAAAATTTTATAAACAGTTCTGTTTTTAAATAAGATTACGAGGTGTGACATGAAAATATGGAGATTAGTTTCATTACAAACAAAGTGTAATAAACTTACATAGAATTTGAAATTATCTCCTTTGGCTAGCGTTGAATCCATTTCTAGAAGGTTTCTTTCAGAAGGGCTTTCAGTTGCTGGGTCATGGCCAGACAGGAACATATTTTCCAGCCAAAAACTCGCGAATCAAAAGCGACTTGTGGCACGGCTTCTGTTGTTATTGGCCCATTTTTCTGGTCTCTTTCTTCGCACATCGTTTTGCAAAAGCTCCAGTACCCCTAGTAAAAGTCGGAGTTTACAATTGTTCCCCTTGGACTATGCCCTCACTATCAAAAAAATAGTGAGCACGACCTTGAAGTTCGACTTTGACTGACGTGTCTTTTTAGTGTAAGGGGAGTTACTGGTTTACAATTGAGAAGTCTGAATTTTCGTATCAAGCTCGTAGCCATAGACCCGACTTTCACCTACACTTACGATTTTGGCCATGAAGTCCGGATCTGCATAGAGACGATCCGTCGATTCCATTCAAACTGAGAAACGATATCCTTTCTGTTCATCAGTCAAAAGTCTGGGAAAAAATTTGCTCACTCGTTTCATTTGAAAATTATTGTTAAAAATGTTTTGCATGCACTCGTACGAGTTGTTAACTTCTTCGGTAAACTTTATTGTTTTTGAGTCATTTCGATTTAAAACTTTTACAGACAGAAGCCATTGGATTATTTTGATCAAATTAGGTCTTTACCATAGTTAGGTACCATGCTAAATTTCAACTCGATATCATTTTAACTTTAAATATATATCATTTTAACTTTAGAAATGTACACCTTCTACGGAAATGTAGAATAATGGATTACACTTTCTGCAATTACAAAACTTACCAACTTTGCATGTGTTTTGCAGGTGTAGAAGGAGGTGAAACAGCATGTAAATTGGCGAGAAAGTGGGCCTATATGGTTAAAAATATTGAAGAAAATAAAGCAAAGATTGTGTTTGCCGAGGGAAATTTTTGGGGTCGCACATTATCAGCTGTGTCCAGTTCTTCAGATCCCACATGTTTCAAAGACTTTGGACCTTTCATGCCTGGTTTTGATCTGATACCTTACAATGACTTGACAGCTTTAGAGGTGACTAAAACCAGATTGATATGAAATATTATTTCTATTAATAATGTGATGGGAACAAGTTGCACACTAAATTTATAAATATTTAAATAAAAATGTTTTTATCAAAATGAATTATAGCCTATGTTACTCAGGTATAGTGAAGCTTTTTATTAGTAAAACTATTTTTCAAGTTCAGTAGTTCCAGAGATTACTCTCTACATACAAACAAACAAAGAAACAAATTTTACCTCTTTATAATATTAGTATAGATAAAGCTGGAAAAAAATCTAGAATTATGTTTAAGAACAAATTATAAAATCTGCGAAAAAACATTGAGTTTATTGTTAAAAATTACGGTAAATAGCATTGTTTTAAAACAAAATAAACCCAGTAACATTTAATTCCAAGTACAATACATGAGCGTGGTCATTGAGTATGCAGAACTCCAGTGTGAAGGAGGGAGAGCAACTATGATAAGCTCCAGGTATATCACTGTAACAATTTATCTGATCTGTCAATCGCCTGTAAAGGGCCACACGAAGTGACCTTCCGCCCGCTAAGGGTTAACATTAAAAATTAATAGGTGTACAACCAATATATTTAACAACAGCTACATGTTACCATATTTAAAAATTTTCTTGAGTTGTATTTGTGAGAAATATTTGCATAAAACTGATTTCATCAAAATATCCACAGACATCTCTTCAAGATCCCAATGTTGCTGCGTTCATGGTAGAACCTATCCAAGGAGAAGCAGGAGTGTTCGTACCTGATGATGGTTATTTGAAAAAAGTTCGAGAACTTTGTACCAAGTACAATGTGCTGTGGATTGCAGACGAAGTTCAAACAGGACTCAGTAGAACTGGAAGACTGATATGCTGTGACCATGAGTCAGTAAAGCCAGACATCCTTATCCTGGGAAAAGCACTGTCTGGGGGAGTCCTTCCGGTGAGTAGGCCTTTCATGTATGTTTATCTGTTAAATGGAAATATTGTACTTCACGTTTTGTACTTTATTATTTTTTGCATAATTTTTATTTGTTTGAATCGTCGACGGAAATTATATTTGTATCGCATACTCACAATGCAAATATGTTTAAAAAAATAATGTTCAATATTAATTGGGTTAAGAATACAATAAATTAGTTAAATTTACCAGCAGTAGAGGACATAAAACCTATTCTATAAAATATTCAAAATAATTACATATTTTTCTTTAACCCTAGAACTGGCACGGTTAAAGCTAAAATTGGCCAGCCCGTTTTTAGCGTTTTGCAAGCATATTTTTAAAAAATCGCCAAAAATAGTAAATGAACCCCAATCCAAAAGTGTTCAATAGCTTTTTTGTAGAAGAAACTTCAAAGAATTCAAATATGCCACTAAAAATTAGTTTATTTTGAAATTGTAAAAGTTATTAGCTCAAGAAACAAAAAATGTTCAGTAACGAAAGGAAAAAGTTCAACTTTAGGCCTACATAACAAGTAGTAAACATTTTTTGTATTTTTTTCGTAAGCGTAAAAAAGTTTCGTAAGTTAGTTCTAAATATAACTGTATAAAAACATTTATCAATTTCAAATTTTTTATTTAAAAAAAAAACAGTTTTTATGTTCCAAGTACACGACTGGTAACAAATCTAGGCCTAGATTGTAACGTCATTTACTAATATATGCTTTGCCCAAAAATGAAATATTGTTATAACAAAGTGTAGAGGATAAATCAAAGAAAAGAACGGTATACTTGTCTTTCCTTAGTTCACAAAAGTGTTTGAGTTATATTTATTTGAATAACAAAATGACATCAATCTAATGAAAAGCCGCTACCTTACACTCTGCCTATAGAACGAGACACTTGAATAACGTGGGAACCCATGCGCTAGAGTTTCTCACTAGAACCAACATTTCAACTGTCGTCTAGACAGACAAAAAACCGGTTATTTCTGGATTACTTCCCACCGTTACAAACTTCAGACTTTGCTCTACAAATTGGTGTAAAGAAATCTGTCAAAACATAAGGCAGTGCCTTCCCAATATCGGTTGACAAATGGGCTGTTTCATTGGTTGAGAAACGGTCCAATCGCAAGGGTTTACAGTAATTCTTGGAAAAAATACTACTTTTATAGTGACATCTGATTGGAAGACACCAACAGAATGATAAAATCTTGACGAATCCAATGGTATCGTTATAATTGCCAAAGAAACATTGTAGATGGTCTTAAACGTTGAAGAAGTGGGAAATAACAGTACAATTGTATGCACATTCGCGCACGGAAAGAGCTGGAGACCGATGTGCAAATTTTAAAACGATGATTACGTATGTAATTATACGTTTTACGAAAAAGTTGTAAATACAAAAATTAAAGTTTAATTCATTTCCTTTCCAATGGTGCCAGTTTTATTACGATTGGATAATTCTAAGTGAATTAATTAATCGAAAATGCAAATGTATGCAAATTCTCGCTAATTGTCGAAATAGCTGCATCTTGCGCCTGAGAGAACGTCACTTTGGGCAGTCTGCCACTGGGAGGGTTAAACACTTTTACCATTATAAGTAGTGCATTGACTGATTTCTAAGAGAAGGTTTTTCGACAGTAACGTGTAATTAAAAAATATGGTGAATAAATTTATTACAAACAAAATAATAAGTTTACATAGAATTTTAGTTAATTTCTTTCAAAGTACTGACCTTGGCTAGCGATGCACTTGTCCCAACGTTGAATCCATTTCTGGTAGGCTTCTTTCAGTAGGGGTTCTGCTGGTCGTGGCGATCTCAATGTCAGGAACGGTGTCAAAACGTTTTCCTTTTTTTTATTTTACGGAAGAAGTCACAGTATTTAATTTAGTTTACTAATACATTCGCTATTGAATTTGCCACTCACCGAAACTCCTATTTGCTGATCTAACTCACGTTACAACATTTGAAAACTTTTCCAAGTCGGAGCTTTGTTAAGCGTTGAAAACACGTCCTGCTGCTCCAAGAACAATTTTAAAAAGAACTCCCTTTTGACAACCAATTTGTGAACTTTTCCCTCTCCAGGTCGCTGCTGCCAACCTTCTTTACTGTAAACAACTGCTTGTTATGATAAAAAAACTCTTCTTATTATTTTTTGTATAATTATTACTCATCCTTACCTGTTTAAACTTTTCACTACCAAAACTCCTTCATTAGTTTTAGTTTTCAAGGGTTTGCTCAGACCTGAGACGTATGTATGCCGGCAGAGCACTGAGCTGTCTGGTCAAAGTACAATCTCGATGTTTTTATTTATTTAATTTCTGTTTTCACAGTTTTGTTTCTTGACTCCTCCTGATCCTTTAGAAACCCGATTCGTTGTTGAGAGTTGATATTTACGCAAGTTGTAAGCTGTAGCACTTTTTCACTGACTGGTATTTTTAATTCGCACCTTTTGGTTTTTCGGAAGTTTTTTAATTCTAAAGTGTTTGTTTCTTCCTAAAACTCATTTATCAGTTTTACATTTTTATTTACACCACTTCATTCTTATATTACCTCTTGAAGTTACACGGTTTTAGCTGATTGTCTTTTGGTCTCTAAAATCCCCCCATTTATAATGATAATAACTGACTATTGTCTACATGTATACATATTATATCAGGGCCGTTTTTAACCTCCCCAGCGCCCTATGCACTTTAAACTGTTGTGCCTCCCACCCCACCACTACCCAAGCAACCCCCTCGAGTTCTTGCCTTACCAGTTTTGGTCCAGGAGGGATTTTATTTTCCTTTAACTCTCTGGAAAACTGTATCAGTGTCTTGTCTTGCTCGGCGCTCGCAAACAGTACCGATGGGCTACTCATCATCAGTCAGACGCACTCCGCACTTCACTGTGTACATAGTCCTGTCCAGCCTTTCTCTCACATACACTTGCACGCCCAGCGAGTTACACGACTCGCTGGGCATTGGACAGGCGAGGTTGTGTTTGTTATAATTTTAATTTTTTGCCCTCCGTTTGTTAAAACTTCTGTGAAAAAATGTTTGTAGGCCTAAATTGAACTAGAAATAAATGTATCACAAAAACATTTTCCCTCATTTTGCGCCCTAGGCATGTGCCTAACGTGCCTAAGCGGAAAAGCGGCCCTTATTACATTCTTTAATTCTTAATACAACTCATTAAACCAATACATTCCTATTACAACATTTTTACATTAAAACACCTAAACTGTTGTTTTAACAGTTTACTGAGCTGTTTTTAATAAAACTTGCTGGTAATTATATATTATTATTTGTCTTATCAATCCCCTTAACCTTTATTTTTGAATTTATTATTATTAACTTTTATTACGAAAAATACTGCCCAAGAATTACTTTAATTTGCCTTTTTCTGTCTGAAATACTTGAACTTTGATTATTTGTAGATAAAATAAAACCTGAACACAACATCTCACAATAAATACGTTTCAGTTATAGTTTGGTTACTGTAGCCCGTGCATCACTGAGGATGGTGACATTGTCGTTGAAACGCGTTTGAAGTTAGTAAACATATTTATTGTGAGATGTTCAGGTTTTATTTTATCTAGTTACTTTCTCACAAGTCAAGCTCATTAGTTATTTATTGATTATTTGTATTTATCTGCTTGGCTTTTCCCTTTTACCCGTTTTATCTAGTAACTTTATGATATAACTTTCTTTTTAGATTTTTGGTTTTTCTTGCAACACTTTTTCTTCTAAAACTTATTTAGTTCAATTGCTTTATAATTTATTTTATTTTACTTTGTGAATATAAAAGTATTTCACGGTTATAAAAAAATAAGTTTAAAAAAAATATTTTTTCATATCTGGCCACGACAATTGATAAGGCTTGCCAGGACTTGGTTCTTCTCCTATGACTTATACCTTCATCTTGGACTTATATTTTTTTAAATCTTAATTTTTCTGAAACATTAAACCGAAGATTTTATCCGTTTCAAACTCTGCAATGTGCTTAGTGTGGTTTGTTGTCTGATACCAAATTTAAAAAAGTATTTTTCTAT
>JAGFPH010011781.1:11928-32199 GCA_018207615.1 Philaenus spumarius | reverse complement strand
GATTTAGTAATTTTAACCCCCAAACCCCCCTAAAATTTCCAATTTTTAAAACTCTTTTTTAGTGAACACTTATGGCCCTAGAGGAAGCTACATACCAAATTTCATTCCAATCCGTTCGGTAGTTTTAAATAAATCGCAATTTAAAAACTTTGATCCCCAAACCCCCCTAAAATATCGATTTTTTTTAAACCCTTTCTTAGCGAGCACCTATGGCCCTAGGGGAAGCTACATACCAAATTTCATTCCAATCTGTTCGGTAATTTTGGATAAATCATGATTTAGTCATGTTTACCCCCCAAACCCCCCTAAAATATAAAAAAATGTTAAAAAACACTTTTTTAGTGAACACTTATTGCCCTAGAGGAAGCTACGTACCAAATTTCGTTCCAATCCGTTCGGTAGGTTTTGAGAAATCGTGATTTAGTAACTTTGACCCCCCCAAACCCCCCCCCTAAAATTTCGAATTTTCGGAAACCCTTTCTTAGTGCGCGTCTAGAGCCGATAAAGAGTATTAGTGCCAAATTTCATGTTTGTAGGCCTCGTGGTTTTGGAGAAACTGTAATGAGTCAATGAGTCAATGGTATTTATTATTTATTATATTATTATTATTATGTATATATTTATTATATTATTTATTTTCATAAAAGTATTTAATTAAATAAATCATTAAATATAATACATAATTAAATACAACTCACATACAAATTGCGTATTTGACGAGATTGTATGGAAGGATGGAAAGGTTTGGGATCATAAAAGTATTTTTTATCTTTTGTTCCCTGTTATCTATGTCCACGCTTGGATGCACAGAAATAAACTAATCGAGGCGGAAATCTCACTTCCACCGCAAATACGGTACTATACAGTTTGTTCTTGCTTTTATAGTTATAGAGGGCTCAGCCCCCTGATCGCTTCCCTCACCAATCCCCGCGGCGACTCGCGGCAAAGCAAATGCAAACAGATTATTGTATACTATGATATTTTCACAGGAATTACAATTGATTAGAACAGAGATTTTGTACTTTTATATAAAAGATCAGCATGATTCTGATAATTAGGTTCAAAGTTTGAACGAATGGTAGACTTATCTGTTACGTTTACTTGAGTTTGGTGATAACGTCATATACAGGGTGAGTCACTACTGACTACATTAATCTAACAGTTGATTCTACTTATCAAAAGGAACAAAAAAATGTATATAAGCCCTTATCTGACCTTAACCGTTTAGCTGTCATGGCGTATTTTGTCATTTTTTTCAAATTACACGACTTGGTACTATTAATTTGACGATAAAAACCACACTAATGCAGTTATGCCATGGAAAGTAATACCATTTAAAAGACCAATAAATTTCCTATTAATTAAACATAGTACCCAAATAATAACTCCTTACACAACGTTTTTTAAATAACTTTAAAATTAAAAACTATTGTGACCGACTTTTTCCTTTAAATTTTAAGGCTCAATTAAATTAGTTAAATTTTTCATATTCTTATGTTCAATTACATAAAAAACTTCCTTATTTATTTATCTTTAAAATGATGTATAAATATTAAGGGGTCATACATAGAAAAATTTAGAAATTTCATAAAAATATTGTTTAAGTACAGCATTAGGTTTTATCGTATTGGTTCTAAACACCAAACTAACTACTGTATCTGTAATTTCTTTAGCAGCTGAATCTGTTGACTAAATCAGCTGACCCCTTTCAAATGGTATTACTTTCCATGCCATAACTGCATTAGGGTGGTTTTTATCGTCAAACTAATAGTACCAAGTCGTGTAATTTGAAAAATCACAAAATACGCCATGACAGCTAAACGGTTAAAGTCGGATAAGAGCTTATATACATTTTTTGTTCCTTTTGATAAGTAGAATCAACTGTTAAAATTAATGTAGTCAGTAGTGACTCACCCTGTATAGGGTTGGATGAAAAGTTCAACCTGTCGTTTAATATGTAATCTGAATTATTTGTATACTCTTTATAGATGCAGTAACTTTTTTGGCTTTATCCAATATTTGAAAATTAGTGTATATGTTCGTGTACGTATGGTTCTCGTTAATTAAGTTTTCTGCATAGTTTGAGCTCTGTCTGTGTAATTCAATACTCTTTTTTATGGTTAGGGTTACGTTCTTTGAATCTAGTTTCGAACGCGCATCCTGTTTTTCCTATATATATTTTGTCACTGTCACAAGATGGCTTATATATTCCACTAATAGTAAATTTGTCTTTGCTATTGTTTGGCTTGGTTTGTAGGAAATTACTCAAATTAATAGCCACGAGTTATCGATTAGCGATTTTATAGCCATGTCTGCGGAAAGTGATGCTGGTGGGACTATCTGGATTTTGGTTGAACCTCTTAGAGAGATGTAGTTTGGTTTATTGATAATTGAAGCTGGTTTTCTTTCTGTGTTTAGTTATTATTGTATCTATTGAAGGGAGATCGTACCCAGTGTATATTGCGATATGTTTTCTTGTAATTATTTCGTTGTTGAAGATTTCTAGGTTCATAGGTGTGTTGATAGCGTGGTGTACGAAGTTATTGTACGCTGCCAGTTTGTGTGATATCTGATTGTTAGAAGTACTGTGTATTGTACGGTCGGTCTATGTCAGTTTTCTGCCAATATTAATTATATGTTTTTTTTTTTCTTATTTCTGGTGATGGTCAGGTCAAGAAAGTTTAGGATGTTGTTGGTTTAGATTTCAGTGGTGAACTTTAGTGTGGGATGGACGTTGTTTAAGAACAAATTTAATAATGTATTAAACTTAAATAATATTTGACAACATATTATTATAGTTATTTTAAATAACTAAACCCTAGAATGCACTCGTAAAACTGTTAATTAAAGGACACGTGGGGTACTGCAGGACCAAAAGATAAATAATCTAGGAAATTTTTGGAAAAATTATTTTATTATTTCATGTCACTGAAAACACATCAAACAGGCCTCCTATTATTAAATATAACTATTCGGGAAAACGGTATTAAAATTATATAATTTACAAGAACGAAGCCTATTTTAGCTTCACTTTTATTACTCTTCAGAGGCTGAACCTAAAAGTGCCGATGCGTCGACATTTGCTTCTTTAGAGAACAAGTGGTTGGATAAAATACACCCAAGTGGAAATCATTGCCTTGTTATCGTTACCCGACCCTCACTGTAAATATATATTTGGAACCCAGCCACCCCGAGTGCTGTATAAGATGACCCAAATGTTACACCACGCAAAGGGAAAACACATTAAGAGCTCAGTAAAAATCAATACAAAGAAAACAACTAATGTATAGTCGTAAATCCACGTTTTGTGTGACAAAATGTTCCTGTTACAGCCGTGGTTCTCTGTATAGTAGATGCATACAGGATGTTTCCTGAACTTAGTACCTATACTTTTAGGTCAATTAAAACGTGTTTCTATTTATGTCAGAAGTCGATAAATCCAACCGATCTCTGACCTTAAATACGCCCTTTGTTTTCTAAATACGAACAATGTAAACAAGGTAAAATAAATAACTGTGATTCTTATTATAAAATGTAGATTAAATTCTATATTTAGTTTAACATTTAGTACAGTCTAGTATACGGAATTCATATTTTAATTTACATTTAATCATAATAAGACAGTTAGTTAATTTTTAGTCATAATTTTCTCAAATAAATTATTTCTTGTAAAAACTGGGAGAGAGTTAATTATTTTCAACTCGAACCAAGTCGGGCACAACAGCTAGTTTTAAAATAAATCAACCACGCACCTGAACCGCTGACATGAGTTGAGCAAATTTCCAAAATTAACTTTATATGCCTATATTTTAGGGTTTCAACCTACAATTTGGGAAATAGGTCTATTCACATCGGTGCTGAATAGCTGCAAAATGGTCCGCACTTTAGGAGTATCTTCAATACACAATGCAATGCATGCTTCGCACGCTATTCCGTATATTGGGAGTATCTTCATACACAAAGCATTGCGTGCTTCGCACGCCAACACCCGTATTGGGAGTATCTTCAATACACAATGCATTGCGTGCTTCGCACGCTATTCCGCATATTGGGAGTGTCTTCAATACACAATTCTTTGCTAGCTTCGCACGCCAACCCCAGGGCAGAATTCACCGCGTGGCTTTGAACCGGGTACTTTTATGGTATTTTACGTTTTGATCGATTTTGCGGGAACAAAGGCTATAAGGCCGTGTAAAAAAACAAAATGTGCAGAATAAAATCCTACATTTATATTTTTAGAAAAAACCTCAAAAAATCACTATTGTAGGAAAAATCTCAAAAAATATGCTTTCGATTGTTGGATTTTTTTGGTAACGAACTCGTCCAAGCGAAGTAGACAACCAACATATGCACCAAATGTGGACTAAATCGGACTTAAAATGCCGCCGCTAGAGTGCGAAAACATACATACATAAATATATACATGTATATATACATATATATATGAGTTTTAATGGCACCCCAAAACGTGTTCTGGGGACCATGATCGGTGCTCATTTGCTACTCCCGACCTTGGGTCTTACCATAAGGGCCACTGCTATAGCTCATTTTTCCAATGGAAATTCGCTAATAAAAGGAAGCCAACAAACAACACTTAGTGAAATTATATGGGAATGTCTGCAGTAAGTAAAAGGTGTAATTTGTTGTCAGCTGTTTAAACTGCTGGTAAAGGATGGAAGCAATTTAATTCACACAAGCGGTGCAGCAGTTGGCTTTTATAAAACCAAAGCTCAATAGAGCTGCTTTATATGCAAACCTCGGTGATCCCTCTACGTGCTTCCAATACTGAATAGCAATCATTGTAATTATATTTTCTGCGAGGTTAATGAAGCATTTTAATATTAGGTGCTAACGACATTGTGTTATTAATGCTAGGAAATCTGTATATAATATAAAAGAAAACGTCCTGACTGACTAATTCATAACCAACATTCAATAAACGGTACCACAAACTTGCACATACTTTCTCACAAACATAATATTTAAATTATTAACACATTCACTGCTAAGGACGCACATGTGAGCTTGACACTGAACACTATGACACATTGCACGCCAGCCCCGGTATTGGGAGCATTTTCAATAGAGAGTGCATTGCGTGCTTCGCACGCCAACCCGTGTACTGGGAGTATTTTCAATACGCAGTGCATTGCGTGCTTCGCACGCCAACCCCCGACTGTGACTTCATAATTGTATTAAAGCAGTTGAAGAGATAGTACATTAAAGCAAAAAAGACGATGTTAAGATTTTTGTGGAAATATCCGTTTTGGAACCCCCTGAGTCCGAAAAACAGTTTCTTACAAAATGTCTGTTTGTATGTCTGTGTGTCTATATGTCTGTATGTATACAAATCTAGAGAGACAGACATTTTGTAAAAAGCAGTTTTTTGGACTCGGGGGGCTTTTTACAATGCTCAAATATCTCTTGTTTCACACTACAAATAAAGCAGCTGATTTGAGTCATAAGCTCAACACAACTTTAGGTTAGGCATTACTGAACCAACACACGTTTAGATGTATTACCATAGCAGCCGAATTGGCAAATTAGGCTCAGTGTTCTTCACAACCATCTGTTTTTTAGGTTAGGTAATAGCAAACACAAATAAAGAAAAGGGCTTATCATTCAAGCACCTATAACTACTAAAACTAGTAGTTCTGTGAACAGTAGACCTCGCTCGTTGAAATAACAAATGTGGTTTTGAGCTTAGGTTAAAAATAGTGTGCCAGTAAGGAAGTAAGCACAAAGTTTAGCCAGTGAAACATTATTTACAATTCCCGAGATTCCGGGATTTCTAGTTCTCGTTTTTATTTCTTTTCTTGAGCTTTAACTGCTAAAGATTTTCTTTTAGAGGCATTGTGTTTTATTTAGGTTAATAATGCGTAAGTTAGCTAAAAATATCGCGTTATAGATTGTCAACATACAATTAAATATTTTACATACTTAAATAACTCAAACTTAACAATGTATCATAAGTTAACTTAAGTTCCACATCATATTCCAATATTAGAAATAATGAAAACAAACTATGTTAAAACGTCGTGATAGTGATCTCAACCCATGTACCAACACTTCCTACGGTGTCCTACGGTCATTTTTTGTATGTCCTTTATCGCCGCGAGGTTTCGTTTGTTTTTATCTCATTTTGTAATTCAAGTAAAGCTAAGTCAAATACTTTTATGAAATTTACAATGATAATTTACAGGTATACAGTTCAATTCTTTGATTTATCCTGTACACTTTCTTATAATAATATTTCATTTTTGGGCAAATGATACATTCCTAAATTACTATTCAAAACAGGCCTAGTTTTGTTAGCAGTCTTGTAGTAGGTACATAAAAACTGGTGTTTTCAAATTAAGAAATTTGAAATTGATCAATATTTTTATACAATTCTATTTAGAACTAAATTACGAAACTTTTTTACATTTATGAATAAAATTTCAATAATGTTTACTACTTTTTATGTAGGCCTAAAGTTAAACATTTTCCTTTCGTTACTGAACGTGATTGTTTCTTGAGCTAATAACTTTCTTAATTTTACTTCAATAATTTTTTTGACTGGCATGTATGAATTTTTTAAACCTTTATCTAGAAGAAAGCTATGGAACACTTTTGAATTGGTTTAGAATAAACGTATAAAATCATGGTTGAAATACAAAAACTTGGACGATTTTTAACAAATTCGAAGTTTACGGCCATTTTGTGAGCTTACCGTTAGAGATACGGAAAAAATCAAGGATACAATTTTGTTTAAAATTTAATTTTCTTTTAGGAGAAAATTTTATTAATTTTTAAATTCGACTTACAGTTAAGCTACAAACTGGCTTTGGAAAAAAGCTTACACTGAGAGAAACGGTCCGGCAGCCATTTTCATTTTATTTAAGGGGTTAAAAATGAAAAATGGAATAAAAAAAACCGTATATATACATGGCTCGAAATAGGAATAAGGAACATTCATGCAAAAAATCATCAAAATCGGTCAAGGCGTTTGGCCGTAATCGTGAGACAGACACACAGACGAAATGCCGAACGGTCGAGTTAAAACGGAGACCTCGCTTACGCTCGGTCAATTATGTCAAACTTATTTTTTCTATGCCTACGTGACCAGTTTGAAATATTACTTTACCGTATCACATTTTGGTCATATTTTATAACTTGAAAATTGCTGCTCTTCTATATAAAATTACAAAATCTCAGTAATAATCAATCGTCATTCCCGTGAAAATATAGTAATCATAGTAATCAATAATCTGTTTGTACTTGCTTTGCCGCCAGTCGTCACGGGGATTGGTGAGGGAAGTGATCAGGGGCGGAGCCCTCTATAGCAATATACCACTGAGAAAGAACAAACTGTATAGTACTGTATTTGTGGTAGACTCAACTCCTATAAAAGCGAGTGCACGACAACGAACACAGAAAAATAATAGATGGGACAAATTAATACACTAACAAGCATTTACCGTAGTTGTCGCCACCGCCGCCATCTTGCGGTAGGCAAACCCGCTTACTGACGGTCCAATCACGGTGACATTTTTAGTGAACACTTGTCAATCACACTTCGTTTTACAATACTTGGCGTAAAGATTAAAATTTGAAACTTTACACGGTTAAACTATATTAGGTGCGGATGCTAACGGTGTAATTTAAATTATTAATTTTAACTTTAATACAGTTGTAATACCTAAATCAAGTTGACAGTTTGCAGTGATTTTTAAATCGTGACATGAAAAAGCTAGATATTGGGGAAATTGCGTATTTTTAGGGCAGGTGAAAATTACCAAAGCGTATAAAAGTTGTCTAAATAGTAAAATCGTATGAAAATATATTTTTTTATTTTGCTTTTGTAGTTTGGTTAATACGGCAGTTTGGTTGAGATAGCTTTATGCGGCTCGGCGACTACCAATTATTTGTAAGAGGAAATTATTTATACATTGTAATAGAACGAACCAAACATAAAACTAAACATAGGCCTGCTCTAGAAGTTAGTTCTCAATAAATTTTTTTGTAATGTTTTTCATAAATGTAAAAAAGTTTCGTAATTTAGTTCTAAATAGAACTTTGGTACCGCTAAAAGCGCTAGGCTGCCGCTTGGAGTTTGATTACTGTTTTGAAAGGCATACTTTTTGTATATCTACTTATATAAAGCTAGACGGTAACACTGATTCACTGACATTAATTATTAGGCACTTCCCGTAATCGTACCCCCTCGACCTCATACTTGAATTAAAGCTATCGACGAGAAACTCTTGGGAAAATTGAAAGAATTTAACATTTTTGAATTTTGGAAGCACCTTTTGGGCGGGAAAGATTTTTTCGATTTTTTCAATTTCTTCATTTTCCCACTTTGAGCGCATTTAGTAAGAAAGCGGTAAGAGATAACAAAAAATGTTAAATACAAAAGTTGTAGAAAATTAAATTTCAAAGGAGAGATTTTCCGTCAGATTCAAGATCCAATCATCCTTTTAGCCGCTATTAACCCGAGAAGGAGCTCCGCCAAACAATCCTTCAAATTTTCCATGTTAATCTTATGGAGATAATGTTTAATGAGTTTGAGTCAGCTGCCAAATAAAACAGCTGATTTATGCTCGGTCACCTATGTACAAACGAGCCAAAGATTAACGAGATTCTTTAGCAAATTTTCCAACTGCGAGCGAAACGAAGCAGCCATCTGAGGCCGAAGGCCGAGGCGGGGTTGGGACGCGAAGCGTCCAGGGGCAGAGCCCCTAGTTTGTATATAAAACTAAATAAAACTTATTAGATTAGTTACCGACATGTATTTAATTTTTAAATAATTGTTTATTACTATATTGCAGAACTTATTTTAGATCCTTGAAAAATATATTAGCTTTATGCACAAACTTTCAGCCTTAATAATCCGCCGTTTAAAATCTCCCTTAATATCTCCCACTATTAGTTTCTTTTAGTTTGGAAACGTAAATAAACAATAAAGTCAGAGTAAGGTTGTAACTGTATTTATTTAACAAACAATATTTTATGTACAGAACTTTGCTTTTATGATACCAAAATAGTAAATGCGTGTAAAGACATTTTGCAAGCTGAATATGAAAAAAAACATAACTTAGCCTATCTAAGCTAACAGTCTCATTGACCTAAAAATGTTGTGGTTTTTCAAAGGTGATTTCTTATTGGTCTAGACAGTGACTCATCCGTAGTGGACGCCATCTTGTGGTAGGCAGTGCTATACGGGTGGCGACAGCGTTCGGCTCAAGTGACCCTTCTATTATTTTTCTGTGTTCGTTGGTGCACGAGCATACGTACGTACGTGAGTAACATGTAATATAACACCCATCTTCTGTAAACCCAGTGTATATTATAGTTTGGGGTTATGTTTACAACTTCAATCGTTATAATTTCTTGTGAAATTGATTTTTTTTAAATATGAGTTGTAGAACTAATGAATTGTATAATATACGTTATAATAATATTTTTTTTGAGGTTATAAACTATATATAGATACAACCTTTTATCATCAATATATTTGTTTATACAAATTTAAATAAAAAATAGGCCCACCTATTCGTTTAACAGCTGATTCCACCCATCACCTGTAATACTTAAACAAACCCAGTGTAGATTATAGTTTGGGGTTATGTTTAGGTAGGCCTAGACAATTAGGCCTTAATGTTGTTTGTAAATAGTTTGTTTTTTTAAATTGTGTATTTCTGACGTGTATCTAATTAACCAGCCTGTGATTTTCCACGGGGGTGTACTAGTTCATACAATAATTTTAGGTTAGGCCTAGACTTACTTTCTAGGCCTAACCTAAAATTATTGTACGTATGTTGCCGTTAATGCAAGCAAAGTAAATAAAATATACGCACGATAATTTCAGGTTAGGCCTAAGACTGATGAACCAACATTTTATGTTTGTTGGATGTATTTCAGCGCTTGACGATAATATCGAACTACGAAGGACGGAACCGATGGTCTCTAAATTCAAATTGATGAACCAAAACACATGTTTCTTGAATGAATTTCCTTAGCAACCGATTTGATAACGCTTTTTCGTTACGCGTATTTTCTATCTGCAATTTCCATAGCAACTAATTTGGTAACCCTTTTTCGTTACTCGTGTGTTATATTTTTCATTACCGTAGCGACCAATTAATAACAGTTTTTTTCGCATTACATTTTCTATTCACTGCATTTGTTATTATTATTTCTGCTAAGATGCTTGAAACATTTGCCTTCTTGCTTATCCGCCATTCTTAGCTTTGTCTTTTTTTCGCCTAACGCGTTTCGGATAGACCCCATCTTCAGAAGCTTTGTTTGCTACTAACCTACTAAGAGTAGCAAACAAAGCTAAGAAAGGCGGATAAGCAAGAAAATAAACATTTTCTATTTGTTAACTCCCACCGCAACCCGCTTTATGGAACTTCGTTCCAAAAAATTTCCAAAATCCTTTCTTATCGTGCGTCTATGACGTAACTAAAAGAATACAGATAGGATAATATATTAATAATAATATTAAATATTACCTTTTATTGGTCCGTCTTGTGACTTTTTTTTTTGTCGTTTGAATGTTACGACGCGTTTTTAAAAGTGTTGTAACTGTTGTGTTTTTGTGTGTTTTTAGCGAATTTCCATAGGAAAAATGAGCTATTGCAGTGGCCCTTATGGTAAGACTCAAGGTCGGGAATAGAAAATGAGCACCGATCATGGTCCCTAGAACACGTTTTGGAGTGTCATTAAAAGTATATATGTGTTCGCACTGTAGCGGCTGCATTTTAAGTCCGATTTGGTTCAAATTTGGTACACATGTAGGTTGTCTATGTCGCTCAGATGAGTTCGTTAGTCAAAAAAATCCAACAACCGGAAGCACGGTTTTTGACCGGAATTAACTATGTTTTAAGTTTTTAATACGAGAATGATTTTGTGTGATTTTTTCTACAAATATAAAAGTAGGATTTTATTCTGTACATTTTGTTTTTTTACGCGACCTTATAGCTGGCTTGGTTCCCCCAAAATCGATCAAAACGTAAAATACCATAGAAGTACCCGGTTCAAAGCCATGTGGTGGATTCTACGCAATGCATTGTGTGTTGAAGATACTCCCAATACGGGGGTTGGCGTGCGAAGCACGCAATGCTTTCTGTATTGAAGATACTTCCAATATGCGGAATGGCGTGCGAAGCACGCAATGCTCTATGTATTGAAAATATTCCCAACATGCTGACTGGAGTGCGAACAATTTTGCAGCTATTCAGCACCGTCGTGAATAGACCTATTTCCCAAATAGTCGGTTGAAACCCTAAAACATAGGCCTATAAACTTATTTTTTTAAATTTGATCAACTCACGTCAGCGGTTCAACTGCGTGGTCGAATTATTTAAACTTGTGTTATGTGTTTTAATGAGTAAGTGTACCTGACTATGGGATTGCGGTCCCGAAACGCGTCGTAACATTCAAACGACCAAAAAGTCACAAAACGGACCACTAAAAGGTAATATTTAATATTATTATTAATATATTATCCTATAATAATATTATTCAAAGTGACTTGGAATCCAAGAATCATGCAACTAAAAGAAGAATACTCCTTTAGATTTTCGTATTCGTACCTTATTAGTTTTTGCTCCACGCCCCAACATGGGCTCTTATGGAACTACGTTTTTTGCACCGAGTTGCGATATTGATAGTGTTATATTCGTCCAAAACCAGTGCAATACCGCCTCAACGTCACCACAACTAAGATGGCGTCGTTATCTGTCGCAACTCGGTGCAAAAACCCGGGAGTCGGAAGTCGGTGCATCCCTAGTTAATATGATCAGCTTATACACTAACAATGTGTTACATTCGGCAAAAACCAGTGCAATACCAACTCAACGTCACAAGGTGGCGTCGTCATCTGTCGCAACTCGGTGCAAAAAACTCAGTCGGAAGTCGGTACATATTACGTCATCAAGATGTCATCGCCACAACTCGGTGCAAAAACCCAGGAGTCGGAAGTCGGTGCATATTACGTCATCAAAAACAAGATAACGTCGTCACAACTCGGTGCAAAAACCCAGAAGTCGCAACTTGGTGCCAAAAACGTAGTCCCATAAGAGCCCATGTTAGGGCCAAAGGGGCGCCATGCATACTAATATAGATTTAGTAAAACCTAATGTCGGATAGCTGGTGGTAGAAGCGTTCCCAGACCTATTTTTATATGAACGTTTGTCATCGATTCCACCAGTGGAAAAAGCCCTGAAAGTATTGTACAGAGAAAATATTGGATACGCTAGACTACTTCCGTAGAAACTCGGGTTTTATAGACAGCTAATGTAAACCATAAAGTTTACAATTTAATTACTGTACTTTCAATCACTGTAATTCAATTACTTAATCTTAATTATAAATATTATTTAATTGCCAAAATAATGTACGTACTTTAAAACGTGTATTTGATTTATGCGAAGCTGAAGTTGAAAGCAACAAGTTAACAACATTGGAACGGTGTAACGAGCAAAAACAACAATCTTGCCACAGATCAATACTGCTCCAGTTCCATTGAGTTGACACCGTAGAGTTGGAATGCCACTTTAGCTGCGACGATAAATTTAATTACCCGTAAAAGGTTTGACAAAAGATCCAGGCTATAGAAATAATGAAAACCAGCTTCGCTACGGTTAACGTCTTTCGAGCATTAAGAACTAAAGTAAGGTTTTATATAGGCCTAACTGTATAGTGTAGTTATTTGTAAGAGAATATTATCGTAAAATTATTATTGTACAAATATATACAGCTTACGCGGGTTTTTCATTGTGATCTGTACACCCGCCAAACAGTTAATAGCATTAGATAATTACATTTTAAAATTTTGTCACCTTATCTTTATAAATATATATAACAGGATATGTTTACAGCTACAAACAATTTTAATAAAATCCTTAAATTATATAACATAAAACTACTGGCCTATTTAGTTAAATATTAACGTAGACGTCTAAATTTTTACAGAATACATTTACAAAAACTCAGTAATTCTAAGAAAAACAATATTTTTCTGCAAATTTTAAGCCAATAGAGAAATGAAAAAAATTCAAATATGAAAAATGTTGATAATTGTAAGGGCTTCAATTTGATATGAAAGATGACCCACATTGCAATTTGAAAATGTTGAGATACTGACGTTTTAAACTTCTAAAAGTTGTAAATTTTGAAACCTGCTAAAATTGTGAGAAAACCTACAAAAATTAGGTATTGTTTGAAAGGTTACATCTTTGTCCATGTACTTTAAAAATTGCAGCTGTTGAAAAAATGTTTTATGTCAGATGTAAAAATATATGTAAACTTGAGTTCTTATGATGTTTCGGGCCACCCTGTATTGACGGTGCAAGATAAATGAAAAACATTTTTTTTTAAAGTTCAGTGTACCGAGACCTTTAAAATGAGGTACAACACGACCTACCTTTACATTTGAAAATTTCCCAAAAACCAACCCCCACCCCAAAAAAAATACCGTTTTGGGGCATTTTAGAGGGTTGAAAATATTTTCCCCGAATTCCTTGGGGTCGAAATAGGGGGTTACCAGGTTAAAATAAATGTCTAAGTATTCTCGTTTCAATGCTATATAAGCCGGCCACCCGTTCTGATACACCCTCTATAGATAAATAACACCGAGGATATTTAATACTTTATATTTTGTGTTTTTTAACAAACTTAAATGGAATAAATGGTCGTTTTTATATTGTTGGGGAGTATCGAAATGTTTGGGCTACAAATAGGTTATTAAAAACATAACATGATTATTTGTATAGAAGGTAGCAACGGGGTTGGCGTGCAATGTACTGTGCGTCTACCGCTTCTCATAGTGTTCAGTGTCAAGCTCACACGTGCGTCCTTAACAGTGAACTGTTGAGCCTATACCCCGGTCTAGCCCCCCCCCCCCCCACCCTAGAAAATATCATTTGGGCGCCCATGGGTCTATCTCTAAAATGTGATAAGAATGTTTAGTTTTTTCTTTTATAAATTTATTATTACGTTGAATTTTGACTTTTTTTTGCCAAAAGTAGTGTTTTTGGATGCAATTAAATTAATGCAACGTTAAGTTTTAAACTATATTTTGTGTGTGTTTATGGTTTAATAGTTCCATTACTGTGTCACCATTGTTATCAAATTGAATGTTATTATGATGTTGTTGTATTGATTTGGTTTAGTTTGTCATCGAAGCTAAATATAAGTTTTTTTCTAAATGTGTTTTGTGAGTGTAAGTGTATAGTTGAACTTGTTGATCAAGGTGTTTTTCTCTCGCCCTTTTGAGCTGTTTATTTGTAGAGTTGCGTGGAATATTTCAACACAAGCACGTTTTAACGTCCGAATGATTTGACCCATTCCTAATTCTATTGAATACAGAAGAAAGTATTTTGTATTATATTATTACTAGTAAGCCCCCGTGAAAAATCACAGACAGATTAGTTAAATACACATTAGAAATACATAATTAAAAAAATCCTATTTAAAAACAACAGACTTATTTAGATCTACCTATGATGACGGTGATTTTTAACTCGGTAATTGTGTACAATTATAAGGATTGTAAACTGTAGGCCTATTTGTTAAAACTTTCTATTTATATTCATTATTTATCCAAATAAAGATAAAAATATTATATTTTAATTGCTTTCTAACTTCATATTGATAGATAATAAACGGTACCAAAAACTGGCACATACTTTCTCACAAACATATTTAAATTATTAAACAGATTCACTGTGACTTCATAATTGTAGTTGGGGTAGAAGAGGTGATTTATTGAAGTAGGAGATTAACTAATAAATATTATTATTGTTATCTAGAGAGAAAACTATTCGATCGATTTCTAACAAATTTGCACCAAATACGTCAATTAGGCCTGTATAGATGCACGAAAACAGGTTTTGAAAATTTTTGAAACACAACCCCCTTTATGGCCAAAAAAACCCCCAAAATCAGTTATTATTATTAACTAATCGAGAATTTTTAGAAAGATGCTGTTTTTCGCATATGGTAGGGTACATTAAAGGCTACAAATAAGCCAAATTATATTAAAATCGTTAGAGCCGTTTTTTTATAAAAAAATAAAAACTGATTTTTTGGAGGGTTTTTTTGCCAAAAATGGGTTTGTTTTTCAAAAATTTTCAAAATTGTTTTTCGTGCATCTACACAGGCCTACTTGACATGTCTGGTGCAAATTTGTTTAAAATCGATCTAATAGTTTTCACTCTAGCTTTGTATACATACAGACATACAGACATACACAGACAGACAGACCGACATTTTGTAAAAAACACTTTTTTGGACTCAGGGGGTCCCAAAACGGATATTTCAACAAAAATCTCAACATCGATTTTTTTTTTTGCTATCACTATACTTTTCTATTATAGTGAGAAAGTAAAATGATTTAGAAGTTATTAATATTATAATGAAGAAATTAATAATGGAATACGTTTATATTTTATATGATTTTACATGAAGATGCACGAATGTTTCCGAAGTTAAACGAATAGGCATATCTTCTTTATATTGGTATAAACAAAAATATATTGATGAAAAAAAGGTTGTATTTATATACAGTTTATAACCTCAAAGCAAATATTATAACGTATATTATAGCATACATTACTTCTATATCTCATATTTCAAAAAATCAACTTCACAAGAAATTATAACGATTGAAGTTGCAAACATAACCCCAAACTATAATCTACACTTGGTTTGTTTAAGTATTACAGACGATGGGTGATATCAGCTGTTATATTATATGTTACAGCTTTTACACTTGTTTTATGTGTATTATTGTATTGTGAGTAGTTTATTATTTTATTATTAACAGTATACAATTAATTTTGTTATTATTTATTGCAGTTCTAATGATGTAAGAAAAGGATCAAATAAATACATTTTCATTATTGTCCGATTCAAGTTGTTTGGTCAAGTACATTTCATATTTCTATAATCACGACTTATTTTTTTTATCGTTGGTTATTGCGTAGTATGAACTTGTGCCGTTTTGTATGCTCTTTCCATTTCTTTCCTTGACTCGGAAACGAACAATATTTCTGAGACACCATGTACATACACAACTATGATGGTGCAGTTCGGTTACGCAATTTAAAGTGCTGATATAAACATAGTGTTCGTACTTTGTTTTTACTTAGCAAAAATAAGAACAGCAAAGGACAGAATTATTAATTGTTGGACAAAGCTGCTAAACGAGTGTCAACAATATTTCTGATGACAGTATATTTTTTCTTTATATTTCCCCAACATATTGGCAATAGGAATATTTTGTCAATACCATCAATAGCCCAACTGAACAATACATTCATGTCAGAGACAGAATTGACTTTGAATGTGAGCACAGATATCGGATAGATTGTGTTAATGTCAAAGCTGGAATAGGCTATTAATTTTGACAAAAATTGTACATAAAGACAAAACAACCACTTGATGATTCATGAGGTGGTCGTGCTGAACCACTGACTTTCTAAATATTTCAACAATAAAATGTGTTATAAAATTTAGGGGGGAATATTATTCTTAAACGACGGACGAGGAAGGGGGTAATTTCAACTTCTCGTTATGTAAATTTACAAGAAAAAGAGGACGTTTTTCATTTCGTGGCATGCTGTCCTATTTTAAAGGAAACTCGAAGACGGTGTTTTATTGTCCAGGGAGGAATTCAGGCGATATTTAAATTGAAGGGATTGGGCCTGCCTGGCGAATTGTGCCCAAAAAGCTTGTCAATATAGACGGGGATTAATTAGAGAATTAAATTATTAATAATATTTGTCAGGGGAAATATATTAAGTTGTCTGTATAAATATAATATATTTTCTAGTTGTCTGAGTGACTTTGCTGAATGTATGAATGTAAATATGTACGTCTGATTGTATTAGAGTATAAGTATAAAGCATGTTTGTAGTATAATATATGTTATTTCTTTGTTTTTTATAATACATATAGTTTATAAAAATATAAAATAGTATAATATACAGACTGTCCCAAAAGTCCCGGACCGGTTTAATAACTCCTAAACGAAACTAGCTACAGTAATAATATTTCAGACATGACTCCTGGCTACAAAAAACTATTTTTTGAGTTGTTACTCATATTGCCCCTGCCCCCAAAAACCAAATTTGGGGGGGTGCCCCAAATTTTTAAATCTAACCCCCTATCGAGTGACCCATCATTTTAAAGGTCTTATTGAGTTAATCACAACAGCGCAAACCCGAGGTCGATATCTTGCTCCTGTCCAAAATGGCTGACCTTCTTATGGTCATGTAATTTAAAATTGAACATTTTGTATAGTATACAAAGTAAACACATTTACAGGTTTAAGATATTTTACTTTTTCAGTTGTAATAAACACCGGTGGCCCTTTAACAATTGTAAACAGATAACATTTTTAAACTCTCCTACTTTAAGTTCGTTATGACATGCCTTAATCCTTATCATTGCTGGAAAACCCCGCATCAACAAAACAATACCTGCAGCATTGGATATAATGGCTCAGTTATGAAATTGTGTCTTAGAATAATGTTGTCTAATTTTTCCAGCGTTAATTTTTACATTTATTACTAATAATTTGGCAAACTAATAATATTTTTTTACTTTTATCAGTGTATGAACATTTACTTTTTAAGTATAATTCATTATGTCACTAAGTGAATCAGAAAGAATAACAATATTGATGATGATTATTTTTTACTTTGTTTTAAAATAATAAAAATGTTTAATACAACCAATGGGGGTCAATTTTAAAAATCATGACCATAAGAAACACTAAAAAGTCAGCCATTTTGGACAGGAGCAAGATATTGACCTCAGATTTGCGCTGTTGTGTTTAACTCAATGAGACCTTTAAAATGGTGGGTCACTCGATAGGGGTTTACATTTAAAAATTTGGGGCAACCCCCCCAAATTTGGTTTTTGGGGGCAGGGGCAATAGTGACTAACAACTCAACAAATAGTTTTTTGTAGCCAGGAGTCATGTCTGAAATATTATTACTGTAGCTAGTTTCGTTTAGGAGTTATTAAACCGGTCCGGGACTTTTGGGATAGTCTGTATAGTTTATTGCAGATTTAAAAACAGTTTCCATTCAAATAAAAACAATTTAAAAACTTTTACCAACCTAACAGACGGTAACTCAGTGTTGTTAAGCAATAGAAAAGAAATCGGTACAATAAAGCACTGTTGTTATTATATTATTATTGAACCAATAACGTGAGTTGAGCGAATTTCCAAAATTATGTTGATGTTGTAGATGTCTACCATTTTTGACCGAGCGAATCGAAGTCTCCATTTTAGCTTTTCGTCTGTCTCACGATTACGGCCAAACTCCTTGACTGATTTTGAAGATTTTTTGCAAGAAAGTTCCTTATTTCTAGGCCGAACTATGTGTGTCTACGGTTTTTACCCATTTTTTAATTTTTAACCCCTTAAATAAAATAAAAATGGCGGGCGGACCGTTTCTCTCAGTGTAAGCTTTTTTCCAAAACCAGTTTGTAGCTTAACCGTAAACAAATCGGTTAAACAAATTTTCAACTATAAATCACTAAGAATAATAAAGTATTTTCTTATTTTCTCAATACAGCTTTGCAACGGACTCTGAGTGAGCAAGCGAGCAGTGTTATTAAATACTTTCAACTTGTTCTCTCTATCTCTCTTCGTCCTTCCTGTCACCCCTCCCAACACTTCAGAGCTGGGCACAAGCCAAAACAGCTGCCATGGGAACCGGCCTGATCCTCTTTATACGCCTTTAAGTCGACATTTTAAATTATTTCAAAACATTACGTTTTTCCCCCATCAGCTCCGACTCCTCGGAGCCCCCAGCTCATCGGGGGCTTTTCTCATAGTCGGAATTGAAATCAGCACCCCCAAAAACCCCCGAGAGGAAATTTTCAAGTCTCTATCGCAACTACACAAACTCCCCCTCCCTCCAGAGCCCCCTTTACGCAGCTTTTCGTCCATTTTTAGAGGTTTCAAAAAAGTTATGCGCTTTTAGATGCACTTTATGCACCGGCGATGCATTTCCGTTTTCTCCCGAAACATTTTTCCTGGTTTTTATTTTCTGAAAACGATGGAGAAAACTGCATCATAATCGGAGCTGTAGGCAAAAATGTATTTTTTCGGGTCAAAATCTTACTAGTTGGCCTGGTCTAACAATGCAACATACAATGGTCAAACAATTAGAAGCGGAAACAATGGTCGAACTTTTTACTGTACGTTCCATAGTTTTGACACTTACTTGTACTATTCCATTGTAAAATAAACGAGCTACAAAAATATATTCTTGACTTTTTTATAAACAATTATCATTTTTTAGTTATACTCATTTAAAATGTTTATATGGCCGCCATTTTTAAACTAATTACTGAAACTAGTTGATTATTGTTTTCAAATTGGTTCTTTATATCAGCGGGTAGAGTATGAAATTTGAACTCAATCGGTTATCAGGTGTTTTAAAACATTATTTATTAAATAAAAACGTAAATGTGTTCGGTCGTGGGAACTCCGTCAAAAACGAAGTTCATCACGCCTTTTCTCCAATTCTTTTAAGAATTATTTATAACATCAAAGCTAAGATGGCAAACACAGTTAAATATCCATTAGCAAACACAGTTTAAACCAAGAGACGACGGTTCCGTACGGCGTAGTTCAGATATTATCGACAGCGCTGAAATACATTTAATAAACATAAAATGTTCGTTCATCAGTCTAGGCCTAACTTAAAATTATTGTGTGTATGTTTAATTTATGTTACCCTTCTTAACGGCAATATACATACAATAATTTTAGGTTAGGTTTAGACTTAAAATCATTTTCTAGTAATAACCTAAAATTATTGTATGTACGTTTCCGTTAAAGCAGGTAAAACAAATTAAATATACACACAATAGTTGTAGGTTAAAGTTATTATACAAATTATATCTCCTAGGATCCATGAAATAAGTTTGAGTACAATTTTCTGCCAATCCTAACGTAACACTTTCACTAAAGTTTGTCGACGCGTTTCGGAATTCCTCCATTATCGAGACTATTTCAGTACTGGATTCATCCGTTATGGAATCGTCTAGATATAGTTAGCCACGCCTCTCCTTCTACTACCGGTGCTGCTGCTTATGTAATCTGTTATGCTATCTGTTATGTAATCTGTTGTGCAACACTTTATGTAACATGTTATGTAATAAATCTATTTTTTTTTATTTATTTTTTTTATATTTTCAACAATTTTAGAGTTTGGAAAGTTATTTCTGATTGACTGTTAATTTGTTCATTAATAA
>JAGFPH010011781.1:0-11528 GCA_018207615.1 Philaenus spumarius | reverse complement strand
AAAAAAATAGATTTATTACATAACATGTTACTTAACGTGTTGCATAACAGATTACATAACAGATTACATAACAGATTGCATAACAGATTACATAACAGATTACATAAGCAGCAGCACCGGTAGTAGGAGGAGAGGCGTGGCTAACTATATCTAGACGATTCCATAACGGATGAATCCAGTACTGAAATAGGTCTCGATAATTGAGGAATTCAGAAACCCGTCGACAAACTTTAGTGAAAGTGTTAAGTTAGGATTGGCAGAAAATTGTACTCAAACTTATTGTAGGTTAAACCTAGACTGATGAACCAACATTTTATGTCTATTGAATGTATTTTAATATTAGAACTAGGCCGTACGGAACCATCGTCTCTTAATTTAAATTGATTAACCAAAACACATGTTTCTTGAATGTATTTACTTACATTCATTGCCCTAGCAACCAATTTGATAACGCTTTTTCGTTACGCGTATTTTCTATTTGCAATAATTGCAATAGCAACCTATTAATAACACTTTTTTTCGTTACGCATTACATTTTCTATTTGTTAACTCCTACCGCAACCCGCGTTAAGGAACTTCGTTCCAAAAAAACGAAAAGGGGCCTAAACGGAAAACGGAACATTTTAAGACATACAGTTATAGGAACATTTTTACTGAACAAGATGCAATTACTTAGGTGTCCACATTTTCGGAACACCCTGTATAATTTATATTAGATATGACAATACCGTCGGAACTCGTTCATCATCGATTCGTCCTCAAAGCCCATTGGCGGTAATGAAATAGAGGACGGACTTATTAAAATTTAATTAACTATTGTGAAGCCCCGGTTCTCATTAAAAGCACTGGCTGCAGTCTTAACGTCAGACAAAAGGAAATTGCTTGTTAAGATGCTTTGAGGGAAGAAAGGCAATTTACTGAATATGAAACAATCTAATTTAATTTGTATTGCTTTAGCTGAAGAAAATCTTGGAAAATGAATTGAAAGTCAGTTTTGTCGTAGCTAGGCCAAAAATTGCTACTAGAAAGGGTCTAAAATTATTACAAAGGTCTTATTACGAGGAAATTACTGATCTACTGCGCACCCTCAGTAAAAATAAAACAACTCCTTTTTCTCTGTCTGATCATTTAATTCGTACGTAGTTTAAAAGGCATGCTATTGCCTTGTGTTCGGTCGATTAGAATTCGATTGATATTTAGTTATACATTAAGAGCGGCCCCCAAAGTCGGTATCGTATAAAATAAGTATTTTGAAATACGGTTATGTGAGATATCGTTTGAGATTGACCGTAGTTTTCAGGATATTATTAAAAATCTAGCTATCAAAACTACAGCCTCTCTTCTTAAAGTATTGCAGATATACAGGATGTATAAAAAAAACCTTTCAGGACTTTGGAATATGATTCCTCATACAAAACTTAAGAAAAAAGTTCATATAAACATAGGTCCGAAAACGCTTGGTTTTCTAGATATCCGCCATTTTGTTTTTTGTACAAAATAATTCATATCTAGAGAACGGTTTGACAGATTGGGGTCAAACTAGGTACGAAGTTTAACCTGACAATGATATACCTCAATAAAAATAAATGATTAAATCCAATAATGCGTTTCAAAATGGCGGCTGTTTGAAAATTTCAAACCTAAATTACTCCAAAACCGTACATTTTAACGAAAAATGTCAAGATACCTTTTTTGTAGCCCTTTTGATTCCCTATCGGATAGTGTAACTGGAAAAACAATCGGATGAAGGATAATAGCTAAGTTAAAAGGTAATGACAACAAATGTCCATACAATATTGTAGTATTTACTTTGTTGGTATAGGATGCCGGTTGAACAAACCAATTAGTACACATAACTTAACTGTTATCCTTCACCCGATTGTTTTGACAGTTAAACCATCCGATAGGGAATCAAAAGGGCTACAAAAAAGGTGTCGACATTTTTCGTTAAATTGTACGGTTTTGGAGTAATTTAGGTTTGTAATTTTCAAACAGCCGCCATTTTTAAACGCATGATTGGATTTAATCGTTTATTTTTCTTGAGGTATATCATTGTCAGGTTAAACTTCATACCAAGTTTGAACTCAATCAGTCAAACCGTTCTCTAGATATGAATTATTTTGTACAAAAAACAAAATGGCGGATATCTGGAAAACGAAGCGTTTTCGGACCTATGTTTATAGGAACTTTTTTATTACTTTTTGTATGAGGAATCATATCCCAAAGTCCTGAAGGGTCTTTAGTAAACACCCTGTATATTTTTTTTTAAGCAGTGTTGTACACCATCTAGTGAAAGCTAATTCCCAGTAGAAATCAATTTTTAAAAGTGCTTAATTTCATTCAAAAAAGGGATCGGATTTTTTAAATTTTGCAACCCCTAATTTATTACAAATAAATTTGGCACATTTTTAAAGATTTCCGTGTCATTTTAGAGCTTACAAAAATAAGAAGAGTTCCCCATTTAAACTTATTTGTACCCCTCAAGGCCGTAGCTAGGGGGGGGGGTGTTAGTGGGGTCATCCCCCCCCCCGAAATTTAGTAGTAAAAATTAATACTAGGTTTAAAAAGTTTAAATTAAATTATAAAATAGACAACACAACAGATGATCCAGCAACATATTTTACATCACTGTGCATTGCATATTGCATGCATACTGATAGTTAGATTTGCTTGATTAAACTACAACGTACAATACACATGGATGCAGTAGGTTACAGCCTTACTCTCTTGTGAGCTTGATCTTATCTATTAAATAAGAAAACTATGAAGGTTCAACAAAAATACTTTACTCTATCAAAACACGCAATGCATTGTGTATTGAAAGTACACCCAACGCGGGTGTTGGCGTGCGAAGCACGCAATTCATTGTGTATTGAAAATTCTCCCAATACGGAGTTGGCGTGCAATGCACTGTGCGTCGGCCGCTTGTCATAGTGTTAAGTGTCAAGCTCACATGTGCGTCCTTAGCAGTGAACGTATTAAAAGGGTTTAATTTCAAATCCCCGGTCCTGGCCTGACCCCCCTCCCTCCCCCCGAAAAATTTTCCTGGCTACGGTCTTAGTACCCCACACTGTTCAAAAGTCAGCTATTGTTAACATTTTAAGAGGAAATCAATTATTTGTAGGCCTATCAAACGAAAAATTTTAAGAACTTTACACCCAAGAATAAAATATACTTGAAATGTTGTTTTACACCTGAAAACCCCATAAAATACAGGGTGTTACATAACAAATTTCTAAGTATGCCACCATATTGGAACATGCCGGCAATTACATTTCACAAAATGGATTTTTAAACTTCATTGAAAAGGAAGATTCACCATTTAAAGTACTCTATCATACTACAGTTCAAAAGTTAGCTATTTTAGTTGGGACACCCGGTATATTTGTTTGTAAATGCCAGACAATTCTTTCGAAGTTCACAGCAAAACGGTAAACTGGTCAGAAATAACATTACATTTAACTGACCTACATCATGTTACTTACTTAGAACGATGAAGGAAGGAAATAATTGAATCACACTTTATTAACGCTAACAACCAGTGAAGGTAATTCATACTTCTTTTGTTACAAACCCCTACAGTAGTAGTACTTTGTTAAAACTTTATTTTTCCTATCCTTTCATATCTTCTCGTAATGTTACTATTAAAGTAAAGAAATAATTCGACCACGCAGCTTTACCACTGACGTGAGTTAAGCAAATTTCCAAAATAAAGTTTATACGCCTATTTTTTTTAGGGCTTCAAACAACAATTTGGAAAATAGGTCTATTCACAACGGTGCTGAATAGCTGCAAAATATTGGGAGTATCTTCAACACACAATGCATTGCGTGCTTCGCACGCCATTCCACATATTGGGAGAATCTTCAACACACAATGCATTGCGTGCTTCGCACGCAATTCCGCATATTGAAAGTATCTTCATACAAAAAGCATTGCGTGCTTCGCACGCAAACCCCACGGTAAAATCCACCACATGGCTTTGAACCGGGAAATTTTATGGTATTTTATGTTTTGATCGATTTTGGAGGAACGAAGCGAGCTATAAGGTCGCTTAAAAAACCAAAATGTGCAGAATAACATCCTACATTTATATTTGTAGAACGAATTATATAGAACGAACTCGTCCGAGCGATATGTGACAGCCAACATGTGTACCAAATTTTAACCAATGTATATATGTGTTCGCACTCAAGCGGCCACATTTGAAGTCCGATTTGGCTCACATCGCATACATAAGTCGCTCGGACGAGTTCATTAGCCAAAAAAATTCAACAACCGGAAGCACGTTTTTTGACCGGAAGTAATTATTTTTTGAGACTTTTCCTATGAGAATGAGTTGTTTCTACAAATATAAATGTAGGATGTTATTCTGAACATTTTGTTTTTTTACGCGACCTTAGAGCTCGCTTGGTTCTCCCAAAATCATTCAAAACGTAAAATACCATAGAAGTACCCGGTTCAAAGCCATGTGGTGAATTCTACCGTGGGGTTGGCGTGCGAAGCACGCAATGCATTGTGTATTGAAGATACTCCCAACATGGGAGTAGGCGTGCGATTCACGCAATGCTTTGTGTGTTGAAGATACTCCCAATATGCGGAATAGTGTGCGAAGCACGCAATGCACTGTGTATTGAAGATACTCCCAATATGCGGAATGGCGTGCGAACCATTTTGCAGCTATTCAGCACCGTCGTGAATAGACCTATTTCCCGAATTGTTGGTTGAAACCCAAAACATAGGCCTATAAACTTAATTTTGGAAATTTTGCTCAACTCACGTCAGCGGTTCAGCTGCGTGGTCGAATTATTTTATGACTTTACTAAGTTTCTAAATACATTTTCCCCTTATACAAGTTTTTTTCCTTTTATACAATTACACCATGTATTTGGATTCTTATAAATGAAAACCCTAAACGGAATGACAACACATGCATATGAAATGTGATAAAATAAATAATCAGACTACCGATCTCTCCTGCACTCTGTAGAATTAATTCCGAACCTTGTTAGCTTTGTCCAGTCTGAATTAAACATTTCCCTACAAAAACAGAACCAAAGGTTTACCCTCGTCAAAGTTGGAAACTTAAATGAATAAACATGGTTTTCGTTATTATTGTTTGCCTTCATTTGTTTTGAGAGTTCTCTTCGGTAGATGTGAGTTCTCTGAACCGCTGACGTGAGTTGAGCGAATTTCCAAATTAAGTTTATATTTTCCAGGGTATCTACCAACTATTTGAAAAATTGGTCTACTTAGGAATGCTCTAAATAACTGTACGAAATACCAGGTGTCTTAAAAGTCCCACTCCCCCCCCCCCTTTAACTTTTGTGTTTGTTAAAACAAACAAATATAATTTGGGGAACGATACTAACTTAGCCCAAAGTATCTTTTGAAGCATTCGGAAATTTTGAGTGCCCCCTAAAAATGGGGGATTTTGGGGGCAACTCAAAATTTTTAAATGGGAAGTATGGTCATGTGATACCACATTTTAAAGGTATACTTAAGACTAGGAAAATGACATAAAGAAAATAAAAGTCGGACCACCCGAAACAAAATTTCGGCCCTAAACGTGTTGAAATAAATCGACATAAAGTTGCCAATATCTCGAAAAGGAAGAGTTTTTAGAAAATATTTCAAGAGACAAAAACTTTTTATTTCAAAGAGCTTGAACTAAAATATTCCTTCCAAATCGATTTTGTAAATTTTAAGTCGACTCCTACAACTTAGAACATTTTGTAAAAAATAAAATTTACGAAATCAATTTGAAAACAATTTTTTAGCTCAAGCACTTTGAAACAAAAATGTTTTGTCTGCTGAATTTTTTTCTAAAAACTCTTACTTTTCGAGATATTAGCAACTTTGTGTCGATTTATTTCAACACGTTTAGGGCCGCCATTTTGTTTCGGGTGCTCCGATTTTTATTTTCTTTATGTCATTTTCCTAGTCTTAAATATACCTTTAAAATGAGGTATCACATGACCATACTTCCCATTTAAACATTTTGAGTTGCCTCCAAAATCCCCCATTTTTAGGGGGCACTCAAAATTTCCGATTGCTTCAAAAGATACTTTGGGCTATGTTAGTATGGTTCCCCAAAGGATATTTTTTTTAACAAACACAAAAGTTAAAGGGGGTGGGACTTTTAAGGCACCTGGTATATCAGTGGAATTTGTTTGAACCTCTGCCTCCAGCCTCTGTTCACGCGGTACTATCTTCCGATTGCGGCCTGGGAGTATGAACTGCTTTGCATTGCTTGTCCGGCCGTCGGCCTCGGATCAAAAGCCCCCACCATGTTAAAATTTCCATACAAATTTATATAACAGATAAAACAGCTGATTCAGCTGAATTTCAGTTTAAGAATACACTGAACCGACACACGTTTGTTGATGCATTTGCATTCATTACTATAGCAACCAACTTAGCAAATTTAGAATCAGTTACAGTAGGAAATATATGTGAAAAAGCGGTTGGCTAAATGCGCAGAAGCAGGGACGGCCAATGCGCATGCGCTAACAGCGTAGCGAGTCAGTCGGTGACAGAGGTTAGTCGCGTTATCTAGTGCACTGCCTTCTCTTAAAACGTTGTAGCGTTTTATTATTTCAGGACTATAACCAACTTAATGAAATTGTTATAAATATTGTATATATTGTTATAAATATTGTATATATTGTTATAAATGTTGTATATATTGTTATAAAAAGTTTATAAATTGTTTATAAATATTGTACATAACTTTAAAAAACATAGCCGTAAAAACAGAATGGGTAGTAGTGTACTCAGCAGTAAAATCCCCACCCCGCCACACATAACATACCTCCTCCCTTCCACACTCACATCCCTACCTGCCCGGCCCGCTTCTTCACATATATTTCCATCTGTAATTATTCTGCACAACCAACAGCTTTTATAAGTTAGGTTAGGCAAAGCAAACACAAACTAAAAATCAACGAAAAGACTTAATGTATTATAATCCAAACATCTGTTGTTACATATGAATAAAATAGCTCATTTAAAATTAAAACATTACACAAATTTAGGTTAAGCCTTACTGGACCGAATACGTTTCTTAAAAGCATATACATTTATTACCATAACAACCAACTTGGCCAGTTTAGAATCGGTTAATTATTCTTCTCAACCTACAGTTTTTTTAGGTGTGGTAAAAGCAACACAAACAAAAATTTACGAAAAACGCTTATAATTCAAACAACTGGTGTTAAATATTACATTGTTTTTTTATTTCTTAATATCAAAATTTATTTGAAATATCGATTATTTAAATATCTATGGTGAAATTGTAGTGGATAGCGTGCATCTATTTCGATCTCTGGCTTACATTATACTAGAAAACTAAGATAGATTTTCTGCGTCTTCAAAAGCCACAAAGTGTGACTCCATGAAACATGTAATTTCAAGAACTTTTTAAAAAGGGAATTATTGTTCTATCTACTACTTCAAGTAGTTAAAATTAAAAAAAATAATTTCAAATCCAATTTACACGGAAACGGTAGGCCTAATCAAAACCACCCAAAGAATACAAAGGTCCCACAGTTATGTAAACAATATGAAAACATAATACATACATTTTCAAATCGGCCGCTGTATTGGAAAATGACTGATGTTATCACAATTTTAAAGCCAGCAAATAATACAAAATAATTCGACCACGCAGCTGAACCGCAGACGTGAGTTGAGCAAATTTCCAAAATTAAGTTTATAGGCCTATGTTTTAGGGTTTAAAAAACAATTTGGGAAATAGGTCTAATCACGACGGTGCTGAATATCTGCCTTTTTGTACGGAATATATTATTAAAATTTGTATATTCTAAGACTCACGCGCTCTTTCGTTACACTCGCAGTGGAAAAACTCGCTTTGCGAGTCTGCATCTCGATCTTGTGGCTTCAAGTGATGAGCTTCGCTTCGGTTGCAGCGAAAAAACTAGCCCGTCGTCCTCGGATGAGAAGATACCCCCAAGGTAAAATCCACGACGTGGCTTTGAACCGGGTAATTTTACGGTATTTTACGTCTTGATCGATTTTGGGGGAACCAAGTTAGCTATAAGTCGCGTAAAAAAAAGCTAAATATGCAGAATAACATCCTACATTTATAATTTTAGAAAAAACTGTAAAAAATTTTCATTCTCGTAGTAACAATTTCAAATAACGTGCTTCCGTTTATTGTTTTTTTTTTCTTTCTATCGAACTCGTCCGAGCGACGTAGACAACCAACATGAGTACCGAATTTGGACCAAATCAGACTTAAAATGCGACCGCTAGAGTGTGAACACAATGAATTTCAGATTTGTTTCACATAAGTATAATTACTAGATTAATCTCGTGTGAAAGGCCTAGGAGGGGTCTTCCCTGTATGAATTGCCTACCTATAAACACTTATCTATATATTATTATATAAAAGCGAAATACCACTCACTCACTCACTCATTCACTCACTCACTCATCACGATTTCTCAAAACCTACCGAACGGATTGAAATGAAATTTGGTATGTAGCTTCCTCTAGGGCCATAGGTGCTCACTAAGAAAGGGTTTGAAAAATTTTAAAATTTTAGGGGGGTTTGGGGGATCAAAGTTATTAAAAAACGATTTCTTCAAAACTACAGAACGGATTGGAATGAAATTTGGTATGTAGCTTCCTCTAGGGCCATAAGTCTTCACTAAAAAAGGGTTTTAAAAATTGGAAATTTTAGGGGGGTTTGGGGGGTAAAAATAACTAAATCACGATATCTCCAAAATTACCGAACAGATAGGAATGAAATTTGGTATGTAACTTCCTCTAGGGCCATAGGCGCTCGCTAAGAAAGTGTATGAAACATTCGAAATTTTAGGAGGGGTTTGGGGGGATTAAAGTTACTAAAATCATAATTTCAGATCTTTTATTATTATGACAATAGTGCTTTTATTATTTAAGATCAATATATATAAAAAAAAGACAAATACCACTCACTGACTGAACACTTAAAAAGAATACAATTACGTTAAAAAGACTGAAAATACCAACCACCACGGGCAACGCCGTACGGGTCAGCTAGTAGCTTATATATATGTAGAGCTATAAGATATTTATATGATTTTTATGACACCCCAAAACCTGTTCTGGGGACCATGATCAGTGCTCATTTGCTACTCCCGACCTTATAAGGGTCTCTGTAATAGCTCATTTTTCCTATGGAGATTCGCTAATAAACAATCCTTTAAAATAAGAGGTCAAAAATATGTTTTAACTTTGTTAGGCGCGTATATCCATGCTCTATTATTCTCCTGCAAAATAATCAGCTGTGCAAAGACTTTGGGGAAGTGATGTACAGACACGCCACTCTTTTCGTTCGTTTATAATTCTAGAACCACTAATACGATATTAATTCAGTTTCAACACGTACGTACGCCCAGCTAGGTTTTAGTGAGAAGTTTAAACGACATATACTTACAGTAAATGTAAATCTTAAATTAATTGTCCCCCATAATTTCTTAATTATATTTTCATAGTCCACATATTTGTGTTTGTATCGTTTTGAATGTGTGCAGTAGTTATCTTGTTATGAACTCAAATACGTTGTAAAGTCGCAGATGTTATAAACAAGGCGTTGTAAACGCACACAGTTGTAAACTCACAAATGTTAAAAAATATGCAGATGTTGTAAACGCACAGGTTTTATAAACACACAGATGTTTTTAACTCGAAAGTGTTATAAACTCCTAGATTTTGTAAACTAACAGATGTTATAAACTCACAGATATTTTAAACTACCAGATGTTTCAAATACACTGATGTTTCAAACGAATAGAAGTTGTAAAATCACAGATATTGTAAACTGACAGATATTGCAAACTCACAGGTGTTAAAAACTCCCAGATGTTGTAAACGAACATCCATACTAATATTATAAACAGTTAAACATTTTTTGTTTGTTTGTAACCTCTGGAACTACTGCACCGATTGAAAAATTTGTTTTACTAATAAAAAGCTACACCATCCCAGAGTAACATAGGTTATAATTCATTTTGATAAATAAACATTTTTATTTCAATATTTGTAAGTTTAGTCGAAAAATATTCTTAGGTTAGGCCTAGAATGATGAACCAACACGTGTATTACATTTATTGCCATAACAATCAATTTAATCAAATAACAGATAAAACAGCTGTCTGCTCCAATATCTGCATTAACAGCTGATTTAAAACTTTGAAGCAATTATTTGTATTTCTAAGTTTTAATTTATATATTTATTAGAGTGTATTTATTAAAATATGACCTGAGCCTTGTTGGTTCTTTTAACCTTTATTATAAAATATAAGAAATAATTTGATTTGAACTTTTAACAATATTTACCATCTTAGCTTTGGGGTTAATATTAATCCTTCACCTTTATTATAAAGAAAACAACATGATTTTGTGTATAGAATGTTGCCCTTAGTATACAATATTTAACTTAATTTACTGTTAAATTTACGATAGAAACTTCATAATTTCATTGTCAGAAAATAAAATGTATAGTCATACATCTGTCATCTAGGCTATGAGGGTTGCTTATCTGTACGCTTCTTTGACAAAAAAAAATACTATCTCATGAACGGTCTAAGATAAATTCATGAAACTCTGCGAGAATGTTTTACCAAATTTATTTACAGAAATGTGCAAAATTTCATTTTGTTAAAGTTGTCCGTTTCAAGATGGCGGTTCAAAACTTTTCAAAGTTAAATAACTAAACAAAAAACAAGGATTTTACGAAAAAAGGTTAAGATAAAAAACATGTAAGCAATTTAAACACAAATGTCAAGACATCGAGTCAAGTGTAAATACAATAATAATTCTGGTGGCTCATTCACGAAACTAACATAGGCTCATATTCATTCTGATAACAATATTTTTTTATTTCAATATTTGTAAATTTAGTAGGAAAACATTCTTAGATTAGGCCTAGACTGATGAACCAACACTTATTTCTCGAATGTATTTGCATTCATTACCATAGCAGCAAAATACTGAATAAAATACTAGATAAAACACCAGTTTTCTCTAATATTTCCATTATCAGCTGATTTCAAACTTTGTAATTACTTGTATTTCTAACTTTTAGGTTAGGTTTTTATTAAAGTGTACACCTGAACCTTGCTGGTTCTTTTAACCTTTATTATAATTGCTGTTATAAAATATACTGAAATAATTTGGTTTGAACATTTAACATTATTTACCATTTTAGCTTTGGGGTTATTATTAATCCCACACCTTTATTATAAAGAAAACATAACATGATAATGTATGGAGAAGGTTCCAACGGGGATGGCGTGCACAGCACGCAGGGGTTTCCCCTAGTATGTTATAAATACACAAATATTGTAAACTCGCCTATGTTTTAAATACACAGATGTTTTAAATGAATAGATGTTTTAAACTCCCAGTGGTTGTAAACTCACAGATGCTGTAAACTCGCTGATGTTATAAACACAACATTGTAAATACAATGATGTTTTAAATGAATAGATGTTTTAAACTCCCAGAGGTTGTAAACT
>JAGFPH010011780.1:0-33055 GCA_018207615.1 Philaenus spumarius | reverse complement strand
GACCTAAAAAAGGCAGTTTCTTTAAAAGTCGATCTGAAGTAGCAGAAAAGAAAAAATATAAGTGGTCACTGTATAAACATAAATGGGAAGGCGGCGAACAGGGCAGTGCAACTCCGACTCAAACAGAAATAGAACCCCTTGCAGATAGTAACCACACAACTTTTGAAGAAGATTTTGAAACGGAACCTTTAACCAGAGTAACATCTTACCCGGAGCCCGATACTGACAATGAGGATGCTGAGGCTATCACAAGTGTTAAATGTACTAAGAAAGCAAAAGGAGTAAGTATATATAAGGGCATGTGCTATTTTATTTTCCTTAGTGGTAAGTTTCTGTGGTGTAATACCACTTGCTTAAATTATAAGTACAATTTCTTTCTAGCTCTTTCAATAATTTTTTAATATAGTCCTTAAAAATATGTAGAAACCTCGCGGCTATAAAGGACATGCAAAAAATGACAGTAGAAGAAACAGCCTTGCTTTACTATCTCATGCCGTGTTTGAATTCTACGCAAGTCTGTACTTTCCACTGCTATTGGAATAACATCTAACCAGTCAAATGTAGGTTACTTTATACCAAACGAAAGATCGAAGTTTTCCCTACAAAATGGTATAAAGCTATAAATACTAACTTCAAGAATTGTAGATGTTATCTCGATTGCAAAATGTGCTGTTTCATTGGTTTAATACTGTCCAATTGCGCAAGGGTTTACAGAAATCTTTGTATTTTGAAAAGTATAAAAAGAAGAAGTATTAGAACAAAGATAAAATCTTGACAAATCCAATGGTATCTTTATATTATTCGTCAAAATATTTCTGTTGAGCGCTATTGAGTTTTAGAGTTGTGGTAAAGTTGAGTATAATTGCATTGTGATTTACGTGCGGTAACAGGGTTGCAGAAAACAACAATTTTAAAACGATGATTACATATGTAAATATACGTTTTAGAAAAAATGTGTAAGTACAAAAATTAAAGTTTAATTCATTTCCTTTCCAACGGTTTTTGTTTTATTGTGATTGGATGATTTTTAGTGGGTGAAATATTCAATACAAGTAGAGTTGTCAAAGTTGACCTATTTCAAGTGCCACGCCCCACAACTGCTCAAATTGAGTAGTCTGACACTTCAAGGGTTAAGAGTCTAAAAAAATACGGGTACTAAGAAAGCCCACCCATGTTCTTTTAAACAAATAAAATTTTATGAGCCATATTTTTAAGTTATCAAATGGGTTATTTAAAATTTTAGATTTTTATTTTTACCATAAAATATTATTTACGATAATACTTTTATTTTGTCAAGTAGTCCTAGTTTGTTCAGGTAAAATCTAAAACCTGATTTTAATTGATAACAGCGTAAAAATAATTGCAACCCCCAACGGTATACAGTTCAAGTTGTATTAAGTTCACAAGATTATGTTAACACTTTGTTTTGATGGCTATGAAACTGCCAAAGATTATTTTCAATTCTTGAATATGTAACGTATTTGGATGGTATGCTATATTGAACCAGTAGATACTATTATAGAATAGATACTAAATAGAATATCGCACAGGCAACTTTTATAACAAAAAGTTTTAGTTATACAAGCTTTCCAAGGTGCAAGATAATATTATTATGAAACAGTCTTAAGAAATGTAAATTCAGTAATAAGGATTAGTTTATTTTTTAGTTACCGTACTGTTTATAAGTTTTTCTATATTTATGCTTGTAGTCTTCCTGAATTGTTAATAATTACTTTTACAATTGCCTTTTTTAAGGCGATACTGCCGAACATTCCTTATTTGTTTTTCTGTATGATGCGTTTCAACTCTTTCTCGGTCATTATCTAATGTAAACATATAAACTAAATGTTACATAAACTTAAACACAACACTAATTCTGACACATTTAATATATATATATGCACTGGTCAATTAACTGATTAATTTATCTGGTCACCAGAAAGGGTCTCTGGTATTTGGGAGGGGTTATTTTTGGTTCTTATTCTGTACGATGTAATGTAATTTATGCCATATACTTTTTGTCTGTCCAGAAAGTAACAGACGTTTTGAAATAAAAAATAAACAAAGTGAAAAAACAATCTTATATACATTTTGAAGGTAATCTCTTAGGCTATTTTTCTACATAATCACCATTTAACTTAAGGCATTTATCATAATGTGGTACAAGCTTTCCAATACCCTCTCTATAGAAATCTGCCGCCTCTGAGTTCAACTACAGGTTTACACTGTGGTTCAGCATCAAAGCGTTGTGTAACGAGCCACGTCTTCATCGCTGAGAACAGGTGGTAGTCGCTTGGCGCCAAATCCGGGCTGAAGGCGGATGATTGAAAACTTCCCATGCAAAACCATCCAAGAGCTCTTAAGTACAACTGGCCTTGTGTGGGACGAGCGTTGTCATGGTAAAACAAAACTTTCTTGCAGAGTTTTCCCCTACACTTGTTTTGTATCGCGTGTCTTAATTTTCTGAGTATTTCGCATACCACTCTGAGTTAATTGTTTGGCCACGTTCAAGAAAATCAACAAGAATCACTCCCTAAACGTCCCAAAACACAATAGCTATGATTTTTCTTGCTGACAGTGTTTGCAGACACTTCCTTGGTTTCTTGGGCGAATGAGTGTGTCCCCATTCCATCGATTGCCATTTTGTTTCACAGTTGACGTGCTTTACCCAAGTCTCTTCGCCAGTTACGATACAATCGATAACTTGGTTTCCATTTTGTCGTAATCTTCCAAAAATGTCAGTGGTGAACCAAGTCTCTGTTTTTTGTGGTCTTCTATTAGGATTTTCGGAATCCACCTGGTACAAAATTTTTGGCAACCAAGTTTACCGACCACAATTTCATGAACTAAACTCCGTGAAGTTTGGAGGAGATGTTCTGAGATTTCCGTAATCGTATAACGATGATTTTCACGGATTTTTTCATTGATTTTCGCCATCAATTTATCATTTACAAGACTAGGCCTATCTCTGCGATCCTCATCGTGAACATTGGTTCGGCCATTTTGAAAATCAATTCACAACTGCCTCACTCAGCTTTCACTCATTTTTCCTTGCCCGTACACATCACAAATCTGGCGATCATTAAAATACATGTGTTAAATTTCAGCTCTATATTTTCATAGGATGTAGGAGAATTAGTGATTAGTCTTAGCTTGCTGTTTCATATGAATTATAAAAGTGATTTTGCTTTTCTTCACTACAAATGTTTTAGTAACGTTGAACAAAGTCATATAAAATTTATCTTTAAAAGCAATTAGTCATAATTGATAAAAGTATTTACAAAGGGTGGAATTTTCTATGAAAATTAATAATTTGGTCCATAAATGTCCTGGTATTTTCTTCAAACGACAGCTATTAAGACATCAGAATCACTAGGAAAAACCAGGCAGTAGACTGTAAGAAATTTAAAACTTTTTGCTCTGAAGGACATTCATTTTTTTAGGCGAGGTTATATTTATTTTACAAAATCTCTTTATAGGATACACCCACCTTATTTTTTAACACATTGCAATCAATTGCTCTTCCTGCTGTCAAAATTGTCAACTACATCACAACACAGCAAAAAAAAGGGGTTATCGTTCCAACACGGTCATCAAAGTCACAAAAACATTAAACAAAAGAAGAACCTGAAATCGTACAAATTGTCTAATGTTTTGCGAAGCCTGTCAACACTTTGCTTCTTCAGAAACTGATATTTTATATTGCGTGCCTTCCAATGGACGAAGGCATGCTAGACGCTTACTACGCCATAATGTTAGTAGTTGACAATATTTTTTATATTTTGAATATGTTGTTTCAGTATTACACTGTAGTACGCAATGTGAAGAAAGCACATCAGATACAAGAATCGGGAGAATTTCAAGAATTTAATGATGATGTAGAGTATATTCTTGATGCTCTACAAGACAACAATCCAATTGGAACAAGGTAACTTTATTATATTTTTGGGAAGAATAATCATGTGCTGATCTAGGTAATTTATCAACTTTGCTATTAATCAAATAGTCCTAGGGCCCTGGCCTTTAAGAGTCTATGATTATCTAACTCTTGAGGCTTCGTGTATCTCTTATTTAAGTCAAGTCGGACAAAATTTTTATTTGCAATAATTCTCGGTAGCAGGGCGTTTTCCTTTTGAGAACCCGGCAAAGTCATTGATTTTATGCGGTAAAAAAATGTATAACCTAAATAATAATCTTTCTTTTAATCGAAAATTTGTTTTATGTAGAAAGTGCAAAACATTTTTTCGGACAAATATTATTGGTCATTTCTGCACATCCGACTTCCCGAACATGACAAAGCTATGGTGCCATAAAATTTAGTACGTAACTGCTGATTAGGTACCTAACTGTTTGGTATGTCATGGAAATGTGTATAAGGGTAGTACAATAAACATAACTTTTCATTAAATTGTTCTGTTATTGTTTTTTGTTCCTTCTATTTGTGGTTCGGGATTTCATTCAATCATTGTGAATTTGTCACCAAAGTGCTCTTCAACCTTTGTAACAGTTAATTGATAAAAAAAATATGATTCTGGTTGGTTATTGCCGATTGTAGCTACGGAGCTTGATGACATCCTTGTTTTATTTTACAATTATTACAAGTTAAAAATTATGTATTTTTTTATTGAATCTCTATAAAAATTGTTAATATTGTTTCACATTACATTTTGATTATACTTATCACATCTCAGAAGTTCTTTTAAGGACAGGCGCGCGCTTTTACATTTTTTTTTATACAGCTTGAAAACATGTCTGTCTAGTTTGACTGTAAACAACAGAATGACTAGCTTCCTTTCCTCTTTGAAACTCCGATGTTTCGCGGGTCCCAATGACCCCCTCTGAGTTCTGATTGGTTGATGCTGCAAAATAGTCTTCATCGCCTCCGGCAGATATTGGCACTTGCTGGGTTGATATCTAGGTGTTCATTACTTTGTTTGAAATTAAATATTTGTAAACATTTCTACTTATGAAAATTTCACTTTTTGTATTTTTAAAGAATATTCGCTCTATTGTTCATATACCATTAATAATTTCTTTGGTGGATTGAGGTTATAGCAACCTTGGTTCTTAGTGCTTGCAATTTCCATTATTGTTATTAATTTAACTTTTGTTATCATTTAGTGTGGTTTCTTACATATTTTTAAATTTGATATAACATACAATGGTATTAGTAAATTATGTCTAAATCTTAAACTGACATGGTTTATGATTTTATTGTAATTACATTATACTTTCGAATGAGGCTCTGAATTGTTATTGAAATAGTGTTTTGCAAACACATGGCCGGCATGCGCATGCATAAATATTGGACAAAGATGGTTGACTCTGATCTAATGCAATTCATGTTATCAAAAATATTTTACTGATGCCTTACATTTGATTTTGAAATGTTTTGATACTAATGATGTATAAAGGTTTAAATATATTCTGATAGTGTAATTGAATGATATATTAGTTTAGTGTGGTGAATATCTTGTGTTGGGTTTTATAGCCTTTGTGTAGGCTATAATTGATCATATTTTATGGCGTAAAAAATTTTAGATTCATTGAATGACATTTTACTTAAATTAGAACATTATACGAGTTATTAATTAGCATATTGGTAGGGTGCTATTGGAGTTTTGACATTCAAATTAGGCTTTCCTCTCTAGAATACACAGTAAACATGTACTATATTTGCCACTATTACTGGGCTATTTAATCCTTTCTAATTGATGGTAGTTGTTCATTTAATTTGTCACATTAAAATTTGTTTAAATGAGTTGTTACAGATTGTTTGTACTCTTGTATTAACAATGGGCTATGTATGGTTTCTTTTAATAAGTGGTAATAATAGGGTAAGTTCAGGACCTGGTGGTTTAGAAAATGTTCCCCTGATGTGATTTTCATGTTGTTTAGTTGAAATTTGAATTTCGGTAGTGTTATAATCAGAGTTGGGAAAGTTAGTCTAATAAAGTAACTGATAGAAGTTAGAGTCAGTCGATCAAAAAAAAAAAATAACTGAGTAGAGTTATAAGTTAGCCAGGAAAAATGCTAACTGAATATAGTTAAAAGTTAGTCAGCAAAAAAGTAACTGATTAAAGTTAGAAGTTAGTCTCTAAAAAAAGTAACTAAATAAAGTTATAAGTTAGTCGGTTTTTTATTTACTTCAACTAGAAAAAGTAAACAAAATTACATATTGTTATGTTATTTTTAATATTTCCCAGGCATTGTTTAGAATGTTTGTGTCAGGTGAAACATTTGTTTTTATTTGCAAATTTAAAAAAAAAAAACGAAAAATCTACAAAATGTGCTAAGTACAGTAACATATAAATTATTTTTTAAACCAAACAACGGTAACTAGAAATTGCAAACCATTAATTTATATAGGCTAGTAGTAAATAACATGTAGATTACTATAAGAAAATAATAACTTATTTACTCCCAAACAAACACTTAATTTATAAAAGATTTAATATTTATAATTTATATAAATTTATAAGGGCCTAGATACAATTTTAAACTAAGAAAATATAATAGGTAGGACTTTATGTAGATTTTTTATAATTTATTTCTACTCATATTCCATTAATATATATATATTAGAAATATATAATAATAAATATATAAGAAACCATGACTTTAAAAAATATTTTATAAGATCAGAGATCTCTATAAATTGGTTTGAAGACTTTTCAAACCCTCTACGTCCTAAAAAAAAGTCAACACTAAATAGTTTGACATTTATTTACGTGTTCTATTTCTATAATAGCAAAGTTACCTATCGCCATAAAGTTGTAAGTATTAACTATTTATTTAAAAGTATTAAAGTGCGCCCTTAAATTGGAAGCCGATGTAACAGAAGCTTTAACTTGCTTGTTCTTTGGCAAACATAAAAGACACTTGAACATAACATTGTTACTGTTGCTGTCCCGGTTAATTTGAGTAAACAGTTTACTCAAATTTGGCCACAAAACTTCACTCATTTTAACAAATGAAACTATACTACTAAACAATCTATAACTATCTAAACTTTAAACTATATAAGCAAAATTTCAATTAAACTATAAACAACACGTCAGCACTACAAACAGTTCTACAAAACCGTAAAAACTTTCCACACCACTTGCTAATAATAACCCCAAAGCTAAAATGGTAAATAATGTTGAATGTTCAAATCAAATTATTTCCTATATTTTATAACAGACGTTATAATAAATGTTAACAGAACCAGCAAGGCTCAGGTCTACACTTTAATAAAAAGCTAACCTAAAAGTTAGATATACAAATAATTGCTTCGAAGTTTGAAATCAGCTGTTAATGGAAATATCAGAGAAAACAGCTGCTTTATCTGTTATTTTATTCAATTGGTTGCTATGGTAATAAATGTAAATACATGTGTTGGTCCATCAGCCTAGAGCTAACCTAAGAATTTTGTCCGACTTAATTTACAAATATTGAATTAAAAAATGTTTTTATCAAAATGAATTATAGCCGATGTTACTTAGGGATAGAGTAGCTTTTTATTAGGAAAACTATTTTTTCAATCGGTTCAGTAGTTCCAGAGATTACCCCCTACGTACAAACAAACAAATTTTACCTCTTTATGATATTAGTTTATAGTAGGCCTATACTTATATTTTAAGGCTAGTATTACTGTGAAATCGTCCTTCTTTTTGTTATGCATTGTATAGTTTATTTGCAGGGTTTTAAACCCTCAAATATCCGAATTAGTCGGTAAACTAAACAGTTTGGCCCCAATAAGTTCGGATAACCAAGGATTTACTGTATAACATTTAATTTCTGTTACACAAATTAGTGTTAATTTACTAGCTAACAAGGCTGTTGCAAATTAAAAATCTGTATTTTACAATCTACTACGTACTGCATAAGCTATCTGTTTTATTTAGACAGAACTCTTAGAGTTTAGTGTAGTTTAAAATAGTTGATTTTCCTTTCTCTGTATTGTTAGAGTAAACATTGTTTTTTTTTTTTTAATATTTGTTTAGGTGTTTATCTGCAATATCATTGGCAACTAAGTGCATGGCACCTGCATTCAGAATGCATGTGAGAGCACATGGTACTGTTGCAAAATTCTTCAGGGCACTTCATGATGCTACCAAAGATCAGGTAATTAACAAAGGCCTTCTTATAGGTATGTGGAAGTCACGATTCTTATATGTGTGATTGTCCTATAGACTTTTCTGCATAGACTACATGGTTTTCAGTTACAAAATATTATCAGCTCTGATTACTTTTGAAATCATCTGTCATTCAGATAACTTCGGGTTGTAGTATTTTCTTTCTGGTATGCTATTGCTGTTATAATATAGAAGGCTGTAGTAAATTTATCAAAGATTTTAAGATAAGGAATCATAACCTTTATTTATTTGTACACACTACATATAGAGCAAATATTATCTACTTTATTTTAAAGATATTTGTGATAAAAATTAAACTATGCAAATAAAAAATTTGAAATTTTAAATATAAATCTCGAGAATTTTGCATCCGAATCTAGAAAAATACAATCGATAATTTTATTTGATCTTATCGAGATCAGGGACAGTGTATATTAAATACCACTACATTAAAGACCACTAAAGAATACCGTTGTGTGGCGGCCAATAGGATGGGCGTGCAGCATTGCCATATCTACTGGTCTCGAACACTCCTGGTATTTACCGCTCGAGGCTTGAGCGCACAGTTTAAAAAATTATAAATGCGTTCAGTTAGAAGCGTGGGAAGAACGTAACAACGTCACACTAAGACGATTGGAGCATTCAAGGTCTCGTTGTACACAAGCCCGTCCCTCAACGGTATTCTTTCGTGGTCTTTATTGTAATTACATGAATTATTAACATGTAAAACATGAGCATTTCATTGGGCTGTTACAAAAAATCATAAATCGGGGAAAGAAATCTATTCAGTGGTCGACAAAACGGGTTTTCACTGTATAACATTAGTCAGATATGAAATTCTGTTCCTAAAACTTTTAAGAAAATTATAAAATTTTAGTTAATTTGGCTTGATTTACAAATAAATATTCTTAAAAATATAATTTCACAACCAATTTAGATATTTTGTAATTAATTTTTAAATTTCAGAGCTTGGGAATGTGTACAGCAACAGTTATGTTCGTACTGAGCCAGGACAGGCTAAACATGGATTTAGATAGAGATTGTTTAGAACTTATGTTGAACTTACTGGAGAGTGACACTAGTCATACTTCTGCTTTGGATGATTGTGGACTCTCAGATTCCCAATTGCGTAAAACAAGAGAAAAAGTTAGGCAACTGTGTGAAGAAATTCAGTCTAAAGGAAATGCACGACATCTTAACTTGGATAATATAACGGTATGTTTCAAAATATTTTAAATCATTTTAAATGCTGAATTAAATTGTTTATACATCTTATAATATAAATATTTTAAAATTAATTTTTATTTTTAAAATATGTTAATTATTGAGCGTACCACAAATTTCTTTGAGCAGTTTGTTTTTTGTAATCTTTTGTTTTGTTGTTAAATAAAAGATGAATTTTATTTAAATATTCAAGTAGTGTTGAATGGGCTGTTTGGGTCAGTAAAATTGAATCTTTAGATTGTAAAAATCAAATTATTTAATTCACTTTTTTTACTTCTGCTAACAAAATAATATTTTTGTACATACAGCTTTCTTAATCTAACTTTTTCAAAAGTATAATCAAGACTGGTAATAATGAACTAGCTTATACCAAACTTCTAGATATAATGTTGGGAGCAATTTCTTTTTTCCTAGCAATTCCTGTACAAAGAGACTTTCATGCCTTCCACTGTTTACTTCAGGATTTTTTGGACGTCCTACTTTGTGATTTATTACATCCTGCAATGTATATGATGTTAAATAATAAACATTGTTAAAAACTCGCGAATCCGGTAACTTACAAGTGACAGCGTTCTGATGTCATCCAGTGCCATCTATAGTCTGAGCTACCAGAGTTTTTTACACCTAAACTGATTGGTTACGTCATACAAGTGTTGCACCATGTTGTCTACTGATGTTGGACAACCTTGCAATTTAGTAACTTTTTGTTAATTTTAAAAAAGACCTAAATTATTTACTTATTAAATAAATACCTTATTTATACAAGTGAACACGTGTGTCCATCTTATATAAAAGTATTAACATTGCAATATATTTTAAATGTAGTTTTGTGTTTCAAAGTGTTGTGATGTATGTTAATGTGTTGTGTTTTGTGTAATGTTAAAGTTGACGAGCATTTAAATCAAATGCTATAACCTAACAAGTTTTGGTTTGACATGCCTGAATAAAATAGGCGAAACGGTCGTCACCAATTAATAAACAGCTTGAATTAAATGCATGGTTATTAATCATAATATCCACACATGGCTTGAATATCGTACGCATAATTACACGTTTGCTGCAAACTAAGCAACACTTTTTACGGTTTACTAATCTGTTTTATTAGGTTGGACACTTAGCTATGGAGACATTATTAAGTTTAACTTCACGGCGAGCTGGTGAATGGTTCAAAGAAGAATTGAGGGAACTCGGTGGATTAGAACATATCGCAAGAACTGTTATAGAAACAAGCCGCGTCGTCAGAGATTCTATTTATTCTTGGACGCCAGCTTTACTGGATAAGTTGCGTAAAGTAGATAGATGCCTTAGGGTGTTGGAAAATGTAAGTACGCTGAGTAATTTATCTCTTATTATTACTAATAGTTATATCCAAAAACACTTGAATTACAATAAACATAGCATTTTCTAATTTAGTCAGTACTGGTCGGGCTCACTATTAAAAAAGTTGAGTACTTTGTCCATGATCCAGTGAGAGCTCTGCTTTAAAATTCTAACACTTCACTTTAAAAAAATGTAAGCACATTTATAAAACGAACTTAAACTTAGATTTTTAATCGTAATCTACTAAAACTGCACATTCTTAGCTCACCAACAAATTTATTAATTGACTTGTATTTTTTTTTTAAATTTTTGCACACACCTAGATTACTTCTGTAATGAATAATTTGGCACAAAGGGCCTCGTGTGAAAATTTGGGATTTTTTTTTGCCAGCTTAAGACTCCCATTAAAGATTTGGAAAATTACCCATGTCTTTCCAATTTAAGCACAGTAAAATTAACTTAAATAACATTTTTACCAATGACATTACTGTTACATTTATAAAATAAGATGTCTAAAAGTTCGGTGAATGGTAGGCCTATGGTTAAAACAGAATGTATATTAAAAATACCTTTATTGGCCTTTAATTTTTTTATATAGGCGAAAAACCAGACAAAACGCACTTCTGACAAGGTTCGTGTAGCGCCTCAAAACTATTGGAGAAGTCTTCATGTAGAATCGTTTTCAGAATTGCCGTTACTTGGTTTTAAATCTCCTTAAACCGTGATCACTTTAAGGCGTTCTTAAAACGTGGGAACAAAAAAATCAGGCGCCAGATTTGGAGAGTACGGTGGGTGTTGAAAAACTGTCACACCACACTGAGTCAAAAATTGGCGTACAATGATGCTAGTATGTGATGGTGCATTGTGGTGCAGTAACATCCAATTTCCGTTCTGGAACATTTGTGGCCTAACACGAATGTTTCTTTGTGAAAAAATTTGATCAACATGTTCTTCACTTTAAATTTTTTCACGCGGCTTTTTGTTTGTCGCGGGGAAGAGGGTGACCGCCATTCCATTGATTGTCTTTTCATTTCGGGGTCGTAGTGGTTACCAAGTCTCGTCTCCTGTGACAATAAAACCCAGAAAAGTTGGAGCACAGTCACACATATCAATGAAATCGCCACTGGCCTCAAAACGTCTTGCTTTTTGATCATGTTAGGATGTTAGGATGTATGGCACAAATTATGAACAAATCTTGCGTTTGCCCAATTCTTAATGGAGGATGGCCCCCACTGTGTCTTTGCTAATACCCATTTCTTCTGTTATTAATCATAGGGTCAATCGCCGATCTTTTGTTAGCATCGCTCGCACTTGTTCAGTGTTTTCCCCCAAAAGCGAGCAAACCAATCGTACACACATTTCCTACTCACAGCATCCTGCCCGTACACTTGCACCAACATCTATGGGTTTCTGTCGCCGTTTTACCCAATTTGAAGCAGAACTTAATGTTGTGTCGTTGCTCCAGGGCTTTTAAAATGTACTGCAATAGAAGCATCGCACAATTCCCGACAGATGGCCGGTCCAGACATGTTCATACCTGCGTATACATGCACACACACTGTTTCAAGCGTTGAATACCGATATATTAGGCCAGTCACTGAACTTTTTAGACAGACCTCGTAGTTTACAATCATTTACTTGATTTTAAATTTTATTTGATGAGTGTGTATTATCTGAAAAATATTTTGTGTACTATTACAATCTGTTTTCTTATAATAGTTTATTGTTCTTATTGTAATAGATTTTTTTTTTTTTAAATCAACTCAATTGGTGTTTTGTTCTGTAGGTTACATTGCAGAATGAAGAAAACAGCCTATACCTATTGACATATAAGGACGGGGAAGTTATTGATACTTTAATAAGATTATTTAGCGTCTGTGATGCAGAATTGTACAATTACCCTGTACGTAACATGAATGATAGGGAGTCCACAGGATATGTTATACGTGAATGTCTTGTAGTTAACCTCAAAGTCTTGATTAACCTGACACATGACTTCCATAACAAATGTATGTATTTATATAGTTTTCATTGCAAAAGAAATATGCATGACCAATCTTGTATAGAAATTAAAATTTTATTGAAATACAGTAGGCCTATATTTTTACATTTTATCTTATAATTAAGTTTAGTGTGGAAGGTGTATAAAACTTCATTTACAAGCTTCACTGCACTGTAATTTATTTATTAATCAGAACAAATGTCTTGTAGTTATCAACAAATAGATAAATTTATGATCTAGTACAGGGCTGTCCAAGATGAGGCCTGCGTAAATATCCATAAAAATAAGAAATTTAAGTTTTTACTCAGCCACTTACTATTTCTGTTGAGAACGTAAGCAGGGCATACTTTCAACTGGAATTGTTTGATTTGCAATCAGATTATTTTTACCAGTGAAGAACCGAAATAGGAATGGACTGTTATAAGTTACTCTCAGGAGAACGTTATCCCAACTTGTGAAACTTAGGCCTTATAATGGGCTCAATGCTGGGAAGCATGTGTGTTTGCGAAAGCAGCTATTCTAACATGAAATTTATGTAGTCAAAATATAGGTGTTCCCTGTCTGATAAGTCACTTAATCTGTTGCATTGTTTGTCAGCAACAACTATTAATGTTAATATGGATACTCTGGTTAGTAAAAACTAACATCACCGAACTTCTCACTAATTTTTTTGTATATTGTAATTTTTTTAAATAAAAATAATTAAACAAACATGTTTTTTTGTACGTATTACAAATTATTGATCAAGTTGTGTAAGAAGTATTTTATGTTTTAAATTATAATTTAACCCACTACAAAACCAACTGTAAATTAATTGGTTAGGTATTTTCATTGGATAAAAAGCAGTACTTAATTTATTAAGCATAACTTTAATCTTATATTCTTAATGACTAAAAATTGTATGTTAGTAAATATTTTCTCATAAACGGCTCTAAGAATTTCCTCGAGATTTGGTATTTAAGAGTTTTTCTACTCAAGGAGTCCATTGAATTTTGTCCCAAGAATTTCTTTAAATAATTATTGCACTAAATGTAACAAACAGTGACTAAATCCGAAAATATCTATATCAACCGGAACCTACATATTTAAATGGTGTATACGTATATTTGTTACTGTATAATTAACTTTTTTAGTATGATTTTTTTTTATTAGTAAACTATTTTTTTATTGAATTATATTACTTAAATTTATTCACTTAAAAGAAATATTTTAAATATAACGCTTGAAATTTCTGAATCTGATCATAATCTTACCCGATTGTAGATCAGTTTCCCTATTCTTTGTATTATAAAGGGTAAAAGTGTAATAAAGATGCCTTTTAGAAAATGTCTCTAGTGTCTAAATATGTTTGTCCATATTAACCCTTCAACGTGTTTTGCCGTACGTGATACGCCGGGATTATTTTTGCCTTGGCGTGTTTTGACGTATAACATACGCTCAGGAAAATTACATCAGATTCTTCCATCTAGCGGCTAAACTTGAAACTATCTCGAAGCGATTTATATTGCAGCAAAATGTAGTATAATTGTAGATATTGTAGCATAACTATTGGCTGATTTAAAAAAAGACATACGATAATTCTGTTGAATTTCTTGACGAAATTAGTTCAGCAGTATAACAGCTGTTTTACCATACAAGTTTGTGACATTGTGTTTACTACGTTTTTGTTTACATTTGATCACTTGTAGTGTTTTTATGTTTGTTAGTTGATTGATTACGTTCGGAAATCATCTTTTGAATATTTTATATTGGTTTATTAGTGTTTTCTTAGGTTTGTGTTTTGTGATAAGACTACCAACTAAAACTAACTTTTGACTGGTATGTAAATATGTTATCACAAGTACACGCATATGTTGTTGATATTACCAAAAATAATGTAATCTGCTGTTTAATTTAGTAAAAGAATCATTAAAATATTCCAAAAAATAAGTTAGTTAGTAACGTTTTTATACAAACATGTTTCATAACTCCTGAAAGCTTAAAAAAGTCCCGCAGCCGGGGGAGTTTCTCTCATAAATAGTCACACGTTGAAAGGTTAACAAATAATAACTGGAAAGCTTTCTTCCATATGATTACACGAACATCTGATTTTAGTTTTATACTTTTACATTGGATTTTATGTTACAGCATTTGGTTCCTCAATTATGGGCAGCAAACCTGGAGTTGTCGAGAGCACTTTACATGTGTTGCTACAAGCCCCCGATCTTGTACCTGAAGAACAGAAGTTCGATCTTATTGTCTTGGTAATATTTTCTTCTACCTACATTTAAAACCTAATTCCTTTTGTCAAAACTGTTTAATAAAATACTTGTTCTTTTCAAAAACTATTATTATTAAATCTTAGTATTAATTGAATTGTTAATAAATATGCTAGTATTAATAATTTTTCATGACCTATAATTTATTTTTATGTAATTTTTCTTACACGGTTAATTCTTTCCAGTTTTACAATTGGACCTATACAATTTACGTCCTTTCTGACTTTCTGTTCGAAGACTAAATAAATATATGCATGAATCGTAAAACTAAACATAAATTAAAACAAACTTGTAAACTAAACAAAATCAATTTATTAAGACTAATTTTATAAATTTTGAATTGATTCTAATTCTTAATTTTTTATGTAAATAGATGTCAATCTCTGCCATTAAAATCAAATTCTTTTTTGAGTTATTAAAGTTGTTTTAGGTTAGGCTACTCAAGCCTAAGTTGTTTTAAGGAAAATTCATCTAATCAAGGTTTTTATTTTGAAATATTTGTAAACTATTGTAAACTATATAAACAAATGAAGGTCATTTGAATGAAATTCGAGTTATCAAGGAATTCAAGTTGTTGAGGTTCGAGTTATCGAGAGTCGACTTTATTAGTACTTCAAAACAATAATCGTTAAAATTAGTTTTCATCATACTGCACTGAAAACTCATATTCTTAAACATACAATGACACTTTAAAGGTACCATTTCCAGATCTCTTATGAAAGTAAGTAATGAAATATTCTAACCAATTAGTTATTTATTAAGAACCAGGTAAATTTATTTATTATTTATTAGGTTCTTGCTTATCGTACAATAAAGTTAGTTAAATTTTACTATCCTAAGTAGTTTTTAATAATTTAAAAAATTATGGCCTATTAGTGAAATTACAACTTTGTATTAATCCGCTCTTTCGTCAATGGTTTGAAATAATGTTGGCTTTCTCTTTCATGTCTTTACAACTTTTTGTTTTATTTTAATCCTTTATGCCAATGATTATTTGCTAATTATATTTATAAAGAATATAATAACTTATGTTTTATTGTTTTTTTTTGTGCTTCAAAAAACGGGCAACAAAAGATAATTTTTTTGCCACCATTTTAAAATGGTTGGAATATGACTTGAGTTTAAACATAGAAACATTCAGCTTTAAATAAAAAATGTCTTTAAGTATGGTTAAATTTTGAGTTCTGAGAATAAGGCCGTTCAAAGGTACTACTATAATATAAAAATACAATAGCCTATATTTTAAATGAATACTTTTTAAAATACCTTTAACATTATTTACACTAAGATTTAAAAAAGGCACTTTGTTTACAATTATTGAAATTCTTTAAAAGCAACCACCACCACCTCCTCCCCCCCCCCCCCCCTTAAAAATATTTACATATCAAGGCACTGGGATTTGAAAAAAATATAGTTTTCTTATATTCTTCAGGGGTGCAATATTGAAACTAATAGTAAAAAACTGATTCGTTTGCTCGCTATATGTCTATATTAATTGTACTAACAATGCTTACACTTGAAATTGAATATGTAAGTCCCCCTTAACTATTAGATGTTCCCTAGGAAAAGATGTTCACTAATTCAATTTTAAAATACTTAAATCTCTCAAATAGCTTATTCTATTTTTAATTTTCTAAAATATGGATTTCTTTATGTTAGACCTACATTGTAAGTACATTGTCTGGGTGTAGTAATTTTGCATGGGTAAATCTAACATTGGGAGGGACTCCGAGGGTATGTTGGCCCAGAGCATTATCAACTCTAGAAGCACACTCAATATAAAGGTATCAGTTTTATGTATAAGTAAGAAAAATAATTGTTTAAAGCGAGATTTACATTATCGGATGTTGTTTCAGGCATTGATTCTGCTTATAAACTTGATGGAACACAGCCAACCAAATAGGACAATCTTAATTAAGGCGAGAGCTCCACCTGATCCTGATTCAATATTTGATGGTAAATATAGTAATTGCTTTAAATTATACAACCATATGTTTAGTACTGCAGCATTATTTCAATTTTAAAAGTAATATATTTGAATACAAATAAGAGTTTTTTTTAAAGTAATTGTTTACAGGAGATTCTTCATTTATTGTTTTCTAAGGGACTTGAGGGGGAAAATGATGGATCTGTTAGATCTGAGAATTCACTTTTTGGTGTGGAAATTATAGTAGCGAGCAACTGATATGTTAGAAGCGTGTCTGGACACAGAGAAAAATCATTACTATAAAATTAGAACTTAACAGGTCATTACTATATACAGTAGAACCCCTCTTTTAATCAGTCTCGAATCAACCGGTCCTCGGATTAACCGGCCTATCTCATAGACCAACAGAGTTTTTTTCTCTTACAGATTATATTACTGTAACTGGCCGAAATCTCAAATATTGATTGTTTGACGGACATTTCGTGAAAATAAAGCTGGGCGACGTAACTTTAGGTGTGTAATGTGTTAGTGTTGTGACAAGCAGAACAGGGGAGGGGGAGCATGAGTTCCCTCTTGCTTCCGCGGCAACTGCATTTGTTCTTAGAATCAATTGACAGGGAGGCATTCTTTTTCTTCGTCTGTTGCTTTGTCGGAACCTTTACTGAATTTCGTGGGAGCAAAATATGTAATATTTGTAACATATTGCGTAATATGTTGAGCAGCAAAAAGATTCAACGGCATTAGACGTGATAAACGTACGAAAATGGAGAGGCTTGGCTTTATAAAAAATCTTTGAAAGTTAAAGAACAGAAAAATATAATTTAGTTTTTTAAACAATGATACAGTTATATGTAAATTCAGTTTTCAAAGTTTATGTAAGTTTAAGATGTTTGTTTATGTATGTTGTACATACAATAAAATGGGCTGCAATAACGTCTTATTTGCTTCTTTATTTATGAAATATGTAGGTTGTTTTTGAAAAAATTTAATTTTTTTACTGACTTCGGATCAACCAGCCAGGGTCTCTGCATTTACCAGACCAGTTAAGAGGAGTTCTACTGTACACAGATCAGGTCTGTGTAGTTTCGATAATTTATTAAATTTATCAAACAACATAAAGTTATTGGATTGTGAACATTTTGTTTGTACATGCTGTTGTACGGTATTTGCTAATTTACAAGCTTTTTGCTAGCACAGATGATTGATGTTTCCAGGATGTGATTTTTGTGTCTAATTGCTTGAATAATCTTGAATATGAATACTGCTGGAATCACTCATGTAAATAGTTTGTTGAAGTACTTGGATTTTCAATATAGGATTGAAAATAGTAAATTTTTAGTGTTCTGTACCAAGGAAAACCTAATACTTATGATATGACCACTATGTCTGCCTGTTTGTGAAAACTGTTTATCACGGTGACATTTTGACGTAATAGCACGAAATTAGGCTTAGTGATAGTAAAAGATGGTCATTACCTAATCACAGAAATAAAGAAGAAAAATAAATTTTTCAAAATTTTAGAGATTTTTTTGGGGGTAAGATAGAGGACCAAAAAACTAATATTTTTAAGCAAAAAAACCCATGAGTGGAAGAGTCCAAAGATATAATATATATTTTATTTCCATAATGAATTGTATATTTATTAATTAATTATAAACCGTAATTTCTAACTAGCTAAAATTTTCCATAATTTATTATTTAAATGCTCTAAAAGCTTCACAATAAATATTTTTAAAATAATAAGAAAAGGGTTATAAAATGTTGAAAAAACAACTAAAGTTTAAATCGTCTCAGATATTGATGTGAGACTTAACTTATTTGATTCCTTGACCCAGAAAACCATAGATTTTATGTGTCAAAACCTATATTCTGCAAACTTTTTCACAGACAATTGTATATGAACGGAATTTCTATATACAACCAATATGGTTTTAGAAAGAATAAAAACACTGCACAGGCTGTATTTGGTTTTATTGAGCATATAGCCTGTGCAATGGACAAATCAAATTTTGCAGTTGGTGCATTTCTGGATCTGTCAAAGGCATTTGATTGTGTAAACCATGATATACTTCTAATGAAATTATCTTATTATGGAATTAAGGGTAAAGTATTAAATTGGTTATCATCATTCCTCTCAAACCGTTTCCAAAGAGTAATTGTTGGAAAGAATAACATAAATAATCTTATATATTAAAAAAATTCTGTTTTTCTTTTCCGGGTCCGTTCGGCTCTTCTACCCGACCGATTTTCATAATTGAGGTCTTAAATTAAAGGTATGCACGCCCAGATTTGCCATCAAGCATTACAAATCATGTATCTTTTGCCTTACAAACGTTATAATCAAATGCAAATTTCTGCTGTGTATTCCTTATGGGGTTTTTTTTTGGTTCTTTGTCCACTTTGCGTTCGTATACCGTCCATCCGATTGCTTTGAAATTTTGCATAGTAACACAGGTTAACCCTGGGAAGGTTTTAGGACATTTACCGAAGTCCTAGGACATTAGGGCTACGCCCCAGTGGCCCTCAAAGTTTCAATGTTAATCTTATGGAAGAAAGATTTCTATTGATTTTATCAGGGACACAAAAACAGCTGTTCGTATGAAAAGCTTAAAACAGCTGATTTTGATCAACAACTGATTTGGATCAAATCAGTATCAAATGTAGTATTACCTTTTTGAGGTTACATTGACAAACTAAAAACAAACACAAACAAAAATCAACGAAAAATGCTAACTATATTTTAATTCAATTCAAACATTGATTGTTACAAACCTATTATATATAAAACAGCTAATTTGGATCAAAAACTGAACATAATCATTCACAGATATGTCAAGTCTTATATATTATCATCCGTTCAGCCGCTATTCAACCGAGAAGGAGCTCCGGTATACAATCCTACAAATTTCCCATGTTAATCTTATGAAGATAATGTTTAATGAGTTTGAGTCAGCTGCCAAATAAAACAGCTAATTTATGCTCGGTCACCTATGTACAAACGAGCAAAAGATTAACGAGATTCTTTATCGAATTTTCCACCTGCGAGCGAAGCGAAGCAGCCATCTGAGGCCGAAGGCCGAGCCGGGGTTGGGACGCGGAGCGTCCAGGGGCAGAGCCCCTAGTAAGTACTTAAAAATTATAAATGGTGTTCCACAAGGTTCAATATTGGGTCCTTTGTTATTTATCATATACATCAATGATATTACGCCAAATATTAAGCATTCTAAATTGACTCTGTTTGCTGATGATGGAACTCTGGCAATAACAAATTCAAATAAAAATCAATTAAAAGTAGATTTAGAGACTGACTTCAGTATAATGAATAGCTGGTTTAAGGCAAATAGCCTTCTTTTAAATATTAAAAAAACACATATAATAAACTTCCATTCAAATCACATCAGATCTTCTTGCGTTAATGATGAATATTTGTACACTATAATTACACCCACAAACACTGTAAAATTTTTAGGGTTGGTAGTGGATATTACTCTCTCGTGGAAAAACCATATTTTGGACCTAACTGGAAAGCTAAATAAAGCATATTTCGTAATACTTACGATAAAGAGAGTTACCGATATAAATACAACCATGATGGTGTACTATGCTTATGTTTATTCCCGGCTCTCTTATGGAATTGTATTTTGGGGAGATAGTAAATAACAGTTTTATTGTTAAATAGTAAAAGAGTATTTCAAATACAGAAAAAAATTGTTAGGGTAATTTTCAATCTAAAATGCTACGACTCATGTAAACCACATTTTAAAAAGCATGGAATACTGCCCCTGCCCTGTATATATATATTGAATGTAGTGTATTTTGTTAAAGCAAACTATTCTAATTTCCTATTAAAACTGAACATGGCTATTCAACAAGAAGTAAAAATTTGTTCGAATATCCTTTACATAAGACTACAATGTTTGAGAAAGCACCAAACTATAAATGTATTGAAATATATAATAAAATACCCAGTAATTTCAAGCAAATTGAAAATTTAAAGACATTTAAAAAGGTGCTATCAAGATATCTGTTGGAAAACTGTTTTTATTCAGTAAGGGAGTTTATGTTTCAGAAATGAACGGATTTGCCTGTGGCATTTTTTGGAGGTGTAGTTGCTGTAAAAAAAAAATAATAGTTTTATTTTTAAACTTTGATATTGTATTGTTGAATGTTTTATATGTGTCTTTTAATGTATGTGTATTTAATAATTAATTGTAGTATATTGTGTATTTGTAATATATGTGAGTTTCAGGGATTTTAAAACACTTGAATAAGGGTATAACGTAAAGGGGGTCATAATGTAAATTTTGGATATTTTAGCCTATTTTAAAAAACTTAGTACTTTCATGAAAAATAATAAACATAGAAATTCAAAGGGAAATGCAGACGTTTCTAATTAATAACTCAAAATAATAAATCTTACTTAAAGTCTTTTTCAGTTTTGAATTCAATCTTGTTTAAATTATTCAATTGTAATTTACGAGGTTAAAAAATACAAAACATTGAACAGTCTTGGGAAGTTTGAAGAAGTGATTCACTAAATTTCTAGCCAATGATTAATGAATATTGAAGACTATTTCAGACATCTAAAGAACTAAACTTGATATGTTATGTTGGTAGCATGTGTGATTCATCTATGTGCAGAGACAGAATTTTGGTCTGAGGTGTTGGTACTTATCGTTACTAGCTCCAGGGGGACATATTTGCGAACCCCTGGAAAGTATCACGCGATATTACGTCATACAGGAAAGGACGTTAACAAAGAACAAGCATCTTTCTCAATCGTGGTTCAGAGTTAGTACAGAACAGACCTGTTTGCAGGTAATCTTGCAAAATGTTTTCACAAAGTGGTTTTTAGCGGTAGTTGAGGTGTAACTACCGTTAAAGTAGTTAATGAGAGTAGAGACAGTGCCGAACACCTTTCGATAAAAACAATGTAAAATTTGTGCGTATTTTACTACAAAAGTATTAACTTTGAAAGTTTGCGTAATGGCGTAGCGTGGCTTCAGCATCTTTACATAAAGATCTTACATCGAGTGCTCCAGTGAATCAAAATCGACGAGGCTAAAGTGCGACGAACTAAAGAATAATGGGGTTTTCTAATTTAAATTAAATTCAAAAGTGTTATAAGTTTTTTCTCTTTTATAAATTCATAAAACAAAGAATCGTAAGTAGTAAATTAATTTTAATCAAGTCTGCATTTGAATATTTTATCAATATAAGTTGTTTTAGGTTTAGGATGAAATGATTAATGATAAATATGTATGTTTGAGTGTCTGATTGTGGTAATTGAGATGATGATTTGCCAATATGATTTAATTATTTATTTGTATGTTTTTGCAATATAAAATGACGCATTAAAGCATTAATGCCAACTACTATGCTTTCTTAATTTGAGTTTTCTCCTTTCCAGAAGTACTTTATGGTAAATCGAACCTTGTAATAATAATAAAATTAAATTCAGTGTATTTCATAAGTAATATAAAATGGCGTCGGTCGTTGGTAAACGTAATGCGTTTGGCGGCAAAGGTTTCCATGTGCACAGATATGGATGCCAAGCATCCAGACGAGTCCATTTTGTAGCCAACGAACTTTACGCACAGATATGATAAGTTGATGCGTAACAGAGATTTGATAGTCAAGCTGTGATAGACACAGATTTGACCATAACATAACCTAACTTCAATTTTGGGGTTATGTTTGATTGTTTTTATTATGAATAAGGGAATAATGTGTTGAAATATTTGAATTAATAATTAAATAAGTAAGGTATATGGATTGAAGGTAGGATATAATAAATAATTGTTACGCAGTAAAGGTTATTTTTTTTAAAAATCAACTTAGAAAAAACTTGTCAAAATTAATTATTTTATTTTTTTATTAATAAATTGTTTGTAAACGGCTTGTGTAAGCACAGCACGTTACATATTGTATTGCATTTGACATGTCATCCATCTGGCATTGGATTCTGTCCTGTATGTGCTGTTTTGTGACAAATAAATAAATAAAAATAAATATAAGGCCCCCATAACGTCACACTCATAAAGCTTAATCGTCACCTCTACATTCAAATCTAAATAGCAATCTTCTTCACCTATGTTACCAGTAACATTATATTAGTTGCGTTAATACACTTTAAGCTCATACTTCTTTAGGTACCAAATGTTTAAAATTAATTAATGGTCACTAATTTCATAAATATATGTTTTCCTAATAGTGAAATAGGGCATTTTCCGGAATTTTTACTCATTCCTCAAAGTTTGGATGCAGTTTTTACGCACTCTGCGGAATGTGCATTTATTTTGGACAACGGACGAAGCGAAGTACTTCACTGACAGAAAATCACCATTTTCACAATATTAGAAGTAAATATTTATTCTGGCGGTTGCTTAAATGGAAATACCGATTCAGCAGAGTGAGCGTTTTATACGACTTACTTCACAAATGATAAATTCTGCTTAATATACTTTGGTTCCTTAGTATTCAACCAAACTGGAAGCGTTTATGCAATATTGAGTTTTTATTTAGTGTCATTAAAAAATTGAGACTTGTTTTATGTACAGGGCTATAATTTTATCATTGTCAGTATTGCTATCGCATAAACAAATTAAATACTTGGTTTTGTCTGTTGGTATGTCGTATATATCTTTTAACTAACTTTTAATGGAGGAAATTTATAAAATTTTAAACAATTTAAAATATAAGGTACCAAACACTTATAATGTCAGTTTTACTCGCACTTATATTGTTATTAATTTATTTCTAGCATCCAATTCAGTTTCTGCTGTGAGTGCACTGGTTGCAATGTTCTATCAACAGGAAGAATTGGCTCGCACCGAGGAACGTAAAACTGATGCTATTCTTGAAGGTGAACCTAAGAAGGATTCAAATGTGGCTGCCAAATCTCAAGAAGAATGTATCGAGGAGACTGTGACAATGTGTAAGTGAGGAATAAAGTAAGGGTCTGCTTTTAAAAACAACATCCATATCAAATCGGAATTGTTATTTACATTTGGAGAATACTTATTTAAAAAAAGTTTATGATTAAAACTTTGTTTAAACTAAGTTTGAATGCTTACTTAGGTAATGAAAGGGAAACTCTAGTTATTTTGTTAAAACTGGAAATTCATTTAAAGGAAGATTTTATAATTGGGCTGTACTGTTTCTATAAGTATAGAGTTTTTTGTTTAAAATATGTTTTTATGCTTGCAGTACTACAAAAAGCTGGAAGACATATGGAACATACTTTAGTGGGTGCTTACATTGCTCTCTTACTCGGTTATCTCATCATTGATAATAAGGTAAGTCCATTTATTACAAGGACCTTTTTATATTAATGAAGTGAAGATTATTTGGGAAAGTTACTGATCCTTTTCTGTGTAAATAATGATGTGCATATTTGATTGCTAAATTTAATAGTTTATTTAAAGACATTATTTACAAATTTTTAACGAGCTGCACTCCGTTTCTCATACAAACTCTTATGTACTGCACAGTTAGACGTTGATTGAGTGATTAATCAACTTTGTCGAGTGTAAAGAAAACCCCTTCAACTGTACCCATCAACAAAATACATAAATAATTACAATTCCTCAAAAATGAATACAAAGAAATCATATACAAACATGACAGGCTATAAACAGAAGACATAAATTATTATAAACAAAATGCTATGAAAAACATTATTTAACACAAAATTATGAATGCAATATGTGAAAGTCAACAGCAAAGTGAACCCTCCTAAACCCGAGTAACAACAGAATTATATAATCTGCAACCGGAAACTGCAAAAGGATTTATTGAAGATGGGTGTATGGTCAAGAGGAATTTGGAAAATTTTAGAAGCTGAACGACTATTAACACTATGTATATTGGACATTGAATTAAAATACAGAACCCCTCTTAACCGGTCTGGTCAGGACCGAGACCTTGACCGGTTGATGCGAAGTTCGCGTAAAAAATACATTTTTGTTCAAAAATAACCTACATATTTCATAAATAAACAAAAATTTTTTTTTTTTTTTTGGTTTTTAAAGGCGAAAAACCTAGGTGGTTATCATCGCCTGAAATAGACAAACAAATAAGAGGTTATTGCAACCCATTTTATTGTATGTACAACATACATAAACAAATATTTTAAACTTACATAAACTTTGAAAACTGAATTTACATATACTGTATCATTGTTTAAAAAAATCTATTATTTTTTCTGTTCTTTAACTTTCAAAGATTTTTTTAAAGCCAAGTCTCTCCATCTCCATTTTCGTACGTTTATCATGTCTAATGCCGTTGAATCTTTTTGCTGCTCAACATATTACGCAATATGTTACAAATATTACATATTTTGCTCCCACGAAATTCAGTAAAGGTTCCGACGAAGAAAAAGAAACAAAGGATGCCGCTCTGTCAATTGATTCTAAGAAAAAATACAGTTGCCGCGGAAGCAAGAGGGAATCAAACTCCCGCTCCCCCTCCCCTGTTCTGCCTGCCACAACACTAACACATTGCACATCTAAAGTTGTGTCACCCAGCTTTATTTTCCAGGAAAAGTCCGTCAAACAATCAATGTTTGAGACTTTGGCCAGTTACAGTAATATAATCTGTAAGAGAAAAAAAACTCTGTTGTTCCATGGGATGGGCCGGTTAATCCGAGGACCGGTTGATCTGAGGCCGGTTAAGAGGGGTTCTACTGCATTTAGTAAAATAATTTGGGGAATTAAATTTTTTAAACTCATATAATACAGTCAACAACAAGGTCTCTTTGAAAACCAAGCTTGAGCCATTTCAATTGATTATAAAAAGGAGTAACGTGTAAAAGAAAAACCTATTGGAAAAACAAACCGGGTACAGGCATTTTGAACGCGCTGAAGCCTCAATGCTAACTCTGCTTTGTAACACTCACAAGCCATTTAACAGGAATGTTATATGATCATAAATTAATAAATACCCATAATGACTAAAAACATAGAGGTGTGGTCTGATAGATAAAAGAGACGCAATATATAATAATAAATATTTATAATTCTTGTATACATGTATAACTTCTTTTATGACGCAAAATAATTAAAGTAGAATCATTTAAGTAAACATAAAGTAAAGAATAGGCAGACTATGAATAACAAAAGATAAAAAGCAGACTTAAAAACATTTATGAATAAAAGCGTATAAAATATATAAAGTATATAAAAAACTCACTATAGCCAAAAAAACAGTGGTGCGGTTGGAAAAAACAATTAAAATAAATAAGTGGTCTCATAATGAACAGTTTTATTAATATAACAAGGTGAAAGAAAACATTGTAAAAGAAATTATATTTTAAGCATGTATGAATGCACAGTGCAGATAAGCTAGATCACAATGCTCATGAGGGTTGAGTTGATGCAGAAGGCCCTGTACCGCATCCTTAAGGTAGACTTCAATCAAGTATGGCGAAAGCTTAACATGTATAGTAGAATGTGACAAGAGTATTTTTTCACAAAATGTAGTTTTTTGATATTGGAGAGTGATGAATCTTGCATCAAAGTGAATTAGGAGTGCTACAGCATTGGTGAAAGCTTAGGCAATAAAATCGATCGTATTTTTCAACGAAAAGTGAACTTGTGAAAATTTGACCATGTGGCTGGCTTAAGTGCGTGTAAGAATGAAAGCGTGTTGAAGATATCCGTAAAAATTAGTGAAATCCTAGGTAAAAACGTTGATGTGAACAATTCAGTAAGTAATAATGGCCATAAAATTTAATAATTTCAGTCTGCATTTTAAATTTTAAACCTTTTTAACAAGTAACTTCATTTAGTTTTGAATTGCGTCTTAATTTGTTTAAGATAGGCCTAGTGGTATTTTGTGTAAATTTTCGATAATTTGATTTGTTTGCTTCATGATGATAATGGATTTGTTTGTAAATAATTTTTTCTTTGCAATGTGTGAGTAAAAAGGTAGTTGTTCCGCCACGATGTCTTAAATTCTTTCATTTAACCAAGCCCATCCATTAGTAAGTACTTTGCAGCCAAGAACCATGACCTGAGAAATTAAAGTTAAAATAGAATAATATTAGAAGTAATTACATATGCATAAATGCTATGAGAGCATGCAAATGGGTTATATGTGGATTATTAATTTTTTTATAAGAGTCAAGTGGAGAAGTTTTATAAGGTTTTATAAAGGAGGTTTTAAGGTGTAAGGTGGAGTTGTACGTTGAAGTTAAGGTGTGTCATGTGATGTATAATTTTTATAATAGAGGTTGAAGAGTGAGGAGTGTTTTTTATGATGGTAAAGTTGTATTATGAGCGCCGATTTCTTTTTTAAGATGAATAAGTATATGAGATAATGGCGAGGAGAGCAATAATCCACATATAACGTTTTTATTAATCTGAGCAATTTTTTTTTATTTTTCAAAGTTTTTCAAAAACCCATTTTTTTTAACAGCTTAACCTATTAATTTTTATTTTTGTAACCCTATAGTTACTGCTTTTACTGTTTACTGGTTGTTTTGACGCACTCTAGTGCTTTATGTACAACTTTTCATAACTAATGTTTGTTTTAGTGTTAAGCAATGTTGTTGTTTAATGTTTTTTGTAAGTTTGTTTTGTCGAAGCTTGATCATACTTTCAAAGTTATTTCATATTCGGAAAACATATTAACTCATAATACAGAATCATCCTGCTAAAGCTGAAACACTATTCAATAGGCTTCCAGAGTCTATTAAAGGAAGGAACATCACATCAAAATGTAGAGGAATTTTAAGTAATTATTGTAGATATTTTTCCATTTTCATCTTTATTTTAAACTAGTTAAGGAAGATGGATGAAATCATAGTGCACAGAACCCAAACACCAACAACTCCGAGCAACTATGTCGGGCAATGGTATTAAGCTAGAGGTTATTGTTTAGTGGTATGAATTTCTAAATGTACGGAAATTGTGCTGAAGTAAACTATATGCTTATCTTATAATTGTTTTCTTTTTTTAATGTTCCGTACCAAAGAAAATGAAACATTAATGCCATCTTAGTGTCACAGCTGTTTTTCAGATCGTCATCGTAAAGCGAAATAATCGTATTGTGAGGCGATCGTAGCGTGAGAGATTACAGTACACTTTAAAAGTAAAATATTCTACATTACCTTCTTTCTGTTCTAGGAATATGAAACCTTTGTACGCCAACAACTGCCAGAAGGAAATTTCGTTACTATGTTGGCTGTGCTCAACAAATTTTTCAACTTCATGACATTAACTGCTGGGGTGAGAATATTTTATATACAAATAAACATTATTTTAAAACCCTAATTGAAATTTACTGAACTAATTTTGAATTAATTATGTCCAGGCGGGATCTGGTAGCAGTCGAGGAATCAAAGCTACTGAAATGGTTATTAAATATTTGACAAATAGTGACAGAATGTTGAATGAAACGTGAAAACTCCACTCAGGGTTACTTTTATTACATAGGTGAGTAAAAGACTGGTCACGTAGTATAAGAACAAATTGTTTAAAAGTTTGAATCAAAATAATTATTAATTTGTTTTACAATTTAGCCCTTTGAGTTCCAGACAAAAAGTGTGATTGGTAAGAAGTTATGTTACGCAGTTTATAAATCGCAGGCTTAAAACTGCGTTACAATAGAGGTTTGGTAAAAAATCACAAGTGGGCTTGTACAAAAGCTATTTTGATGTTAATGATAAAAATATTTTCCATCTCTGGATTCTATATTAACTTCAGTGTGCCGTGAGAGTGAAAGCGCTATTAACATAGGAGGTGAATCATTTGTTATTTATGGTGAAGCTAAGGCTTTTAGCAAGATTTTGTCCAAACAGAAGCCTACAACTAAATCTGTTAAACATTTCTATTGATTGGTCTTAATAATTTTAAATTAAATCTGTGTACAAAATTGGACATCAAATTTAGCTTTTAACATAAAAAAATATGTATTTTTAAATCCACTTTTATAAATTAAAAAAATGAAATTTATGTGAAACGAGAGCTTGTGATTTCGAATTTGGCACTATTAACTCGTTTTATTTCATACTGTAACAAGTCAAACAATTCACCCCAGTACAAATAGAGTAATTTTATTTATTTTATAAATAGACCTATATTTTATTAATTGAAGTTAGTGCCAAGAAGCAAACAATTTCGCTTACCCTGCAATATACTGGAACAAGGCTAGCAATTAAAGCCGTGAAACAACCTAACATAAACGCAGAAATTAAACCTATATTTAAATACACAAGAATTACAATATAGCCAGAATTAAAACTTTTTATTCAGTTGAAAAACAAAATTGAAATGTCATCAATGCACATGATTATTTTAATGTTTGTATTGGTTCAATATCTTTGGTAAAATTAATAATTGCCTATGGTTTAACTCGTCTCTTTTTTGTTACATTTGAAATTCAATTAAAGTGACCTCGGGGCAGGCATTCGGCTAATCATGAATATGCTTTGTAACTGTAAGCATTGCTTAAACGGTTAAAATTTAAAGACGTTAAAATTTTAAAAAGTTGATTTGAAGAAAATTATAAACCTTGTTTAGCTTCACTGCTCAATTGAAATTTACTGTTCAAAGTTTGAAATATTAATTGCAATCAAGAGTGTACCCGTACCTCTGATCTTTTCCACTAAGTTTACTATTTATTTACTTTTAAAAGAACTGTTTTAATAAAACGTTCACTTACGGTGTTGATTACACAATTAGGCAAGGTGGCTTCGAGTGTTTGAAAAGATGTGGGTTAGTTTCTAAGCCTCCATAATGGCTAGCGTGGTTTACAGATGCCAATCCCAGAACTTTTAAGTTTTCTTGCTTCCTATTGGTTGTTTCGGCGCCTTGATTCCGGCTTGGAATCCAGAGCACTGTTTTTATGAATGGACTGATGTTGTATGCGTAAGCATAAAGTAGTACATCGGTTTTGATTAGATTTTGTTATCTTTTGAAAATCTTATAGCTCATGGTTTGTTTTCTCAGATATCGTATGCTTGTTACTAATTCGTGGTTGCCAAAATATATTTTAATAAAATTAATTTACTTTACATTACCGCATAAACATCTTAACTGTGTACAAATGGATTTGCATGGCATCGTGTGACATCATGGGAACATCGGACTTCTAGTTCCATAATTGAGTCTTACATATACATATACTTACATACATTTCGTTACTTATGAGCTAAATTTATATCGATTTGTGGCTAAATAATTCATAACGTTAAGATTTTACAATAATTTTCTGTTAAGGTTTGTGTTTTGAAATGGATACATTCTTAATTAAATATATTTTGAAACAGCTGATTGTTCCTCTGTCTATCTACTTTGTCCACAACTAATTCTGTCAGCGAATTTTGGATTTAATTTACTGTTTTAACCCTCCAAGTGGCATGGTTAAAGCTAAAATTGAAAACCCTGTTTTTAGCGTTTTGCAAGCATATTTTTAAAAATTCGCCAAAAATAGTAAATGAAACCCAATCCAAAAGTGTTCTATAGCTTTTTTGTAGAAGAAACTTTAAAGAATTCAAATATGCCACTAAAAATTAGTTTCTTTTGAAATTGTAAAAGTTATTAGCTTAGAAAGCAAAAAATGTTTAGTAACGGAAGGAAAAAAAACAACTTTATGCCTACATAAAAAATAGTAAAACATTTTTGTATTTTTTTTCAAAATACACAAAAGTTTTATAATTTAGTTCTAAATAGAAATATGTAAAAATATATTTCAATTTCACAATTGTTTAGTTCAAAATAACACTTTGAATGTTTTTACTACATAACCTGCAAATCAAACTAAGTTCAAAGTGAGTAGGCCTAAAAATTTTTTACTACAAACGATGTATTTTTTTACCAAAAATTCGAGAATGAAATGTAGAATCGAATAGCATTCTACCCAGTTTCAAATAACTTTACATTTTGTAGTGAAAAATCAAAATATCAAAGCGGCAATTTAACCTAAAACCTTATTTCTAGGCTATGTTATTTCTCAACTTACCGTTTTATTAGAACACTGTTATAAGCCTAATTTCACTCAAACACAATCTACACTTATTTATTTATAACTAAAACACAATATAACACTATTTTATAAACTATAAACACTTTCAATTCACTAAAATATCAAGACGAATAAAACTTACAGAGAACTCTTTGAGATCAGAGTGTAAAATGGTTAGACCGCTTCGTTTACATTATGTCTGTGCCAACTAAATTTCACCTAAATTATTTGAACTGAACATAGAATAAACGTTGGAGTTTTTTCTTTAAAACAGTATATTAAACATCTTATGAATAAATCGATTTCTGATAGTAAAAATCGATTTACAAAATGCTTCTTTATTGGCCCAATCTTAGACCAATAACAAGCCTTTATTCTAAATTATAGACTCATAACCATAATCTAGTCACAGATGATTTAAAAATACCACTTGAAAGATAAAAGTCTAATGAATCCAATGCTGTGATGATCTTTGTGACAATTGACAACTGTGAGGAGTTGCAGGCCGTTTAAATGATGAAGTTTTACGTTCTTTAACATCGCGATGTCGCACGGAAAACAGCTGTTTGACATTCTACAATTTTGAAACGATGATTACGTATGTAAATATACGTTTTACAAAAAAGTTTTAAATACAAAAATTAAAGTTTAATTCATTTTCTTTCCAACGGTGCCAGTTTTATTACGATTGGATAATTCTAAGTGAACTAAATAATCGAAAATTCAAATGTATGCAAATTCTCGGTAATTGTCGAAATAGCTGCATCTTGCGCCTGAGAGAACGTCACTTTGGGCAGTCTGCCACTGGGAGGGTTAATGTTTTATAATAAATGTGGAATCTAATGAAATCTGGTTCAACAAATAAATAAAGATGGTGTATTTTCTTACACAGAGTGCTTTTATGTGTTGTGGATTTAATTGTACTTTGGAAGGTCAAAGAGGTTAGCTATTTGTTTTGATAGAATACATTTTTATCCTATTTGTTGAAACTGGGGCAAATCTCTAACAGCTGTTTTTGGCATCTTATCTGAATGGTAATATGATGGAATTTGGACTGTTACAACTTTTAACCAATCCCAACCAAATAAAGGATAGTTGTTAACAGCAAAGGTTTGCTCAGAATTTAGCATTCCATTCCGCAGCTACTATGAAGTAAAATCCGTTAATAAATAACCTATCTAATAATTTTGCAAACTTTTATGGAAATTACTCTGAAATGGGATTCCCACCATTTTAACAATGATTTTTTTGTTACAGCTTGTATGCAGCATTACAAAGTGCAGTTGTGATCTATATAATGCAACGTGTGATGCATATTATATTCTTCAATATTTATTGCAATATTTTAAAATTTCTTGTTCTATTTCCTTTATACGAATAAATAATTTGCTATAAGTTTATATACTTTGACAAATTTGTAAAATATTTAACTCCATAGGATTTTGGTTGTACATATATATAATATTTATTTAGACAGAACCTTTTTTTTTATTTTACTTATTGAAAATATTTATATTTTATAATATTTTGTTTTAATGTGAAATTCAGTTTATTTATGGAAACGACTGGTTTAAAAGTACAAACTGTATAAATTTGTTAACTCTAATTTTGTACTGTGTTTGTATTTATACCTCTATTGTAATTACATATGTATAAACATCTGTCAATGTTATGTCCATTTATACAATTTTCTGTTATCTATGAAAGCAGAAAATGACATGAATGAGTACTAAATATTAGTGTATAGAATAGGGAACAAATGTCATACATTTATTCTGGTGGCAACTGTAAATTTTAAAACATGTTTTATAAAGTTATTTCATGTTTTAGAAAATGGTAGATTTATCATTAAATGATATAACTCATTTTTTCCAATAATTTCATTTCAGATATAATTTTAATTTTTAGTAGCTGTGCAACCTCACAGAGTATTGAGATGGTATAAAACAGAAAACAGGAGTCCGTGTAGCCTTAAGATACAACACAGTATTGTAATTTAACCTAAGACAAAATTTCTCCTTGTCTTGATTTCAAAAAAGTATATTCTTGCCATCTCTTAAGGGTTTTATGAGCATTATTTCTACGAGTATTTGTATATAAAAATATTAAAAATGTATTGTATTTTTTTTAAAGTAATAAAACTGTAGCTTGTACAAAAAATATTCCTTTCTAGTTTAACTGTGTATTACAATTATTAACAATATATAAATTCTATATAGTAATTCATTTAAAGTTT